>JAECUM010010303.1:0-20521 GCA_016617855.1 Megalonaias nervosa | reverse complement strand
TATATATATATATATATATATATATATATATATATATACAAAAGTGATTTAAGTCATCATTATATTTTGTTTTCTAGAATGGTATTCAATTTAGCTGTTCAGTAAATAGGCGAATAACATGAAAGGTACTGTAATTACAGCGGCATTGATCAAGCGAGTTTTGACACTTCACGGTCAGATGATCCCATTATTAGTATTTGCAATTAAATTAATTAAGGGCACACAGATCAAAGTAAGTATTAACCAAGCGGTGATTGTCTGATGTTTAATTATAGCGGTATTAATGAAAACTGTTTTGCACATTGATGGTCAAGATGCTGCCACTATGATTTAAATTAAACTTGCTTCTTTTTATCCTTGCTCTTGTACAGTGTATATGTTCAATAAAAATGTGCAAACAATTAAATAATACGTTATAAATTGAGTTAATCATCTAATGGAAAATAACTGACGGTGTTCATCGTTTTAGTGCACAAGGTGTAGTTAGTATAAAGAGAAATTCTATATAAATATATAAATCTATTGGTTTTTTTAAAAAAGGCGTTAACATACTGACACCTGTGTGCAGACAAGACAAGAAAAACAAATTAACTTCAAGTCGTTTGTATTCATTTTGTGCAGTTACAGTAGTTTGCAGAAAAGTTAACGTTACATGATTAATTAAGAGATCAAACTTTAATATACGATGCTTTAAACAAAGATGATTAAAAATATATTTCATCTTACGAGATCTACAACATTAGGAGAATATACTGACGTATGACACTGACGTATTCTGTTGTGCATACATACATACATACATACATACATACATACATATATACATACATACAGCTACTACATGGGGCTAACATTAAATTATTCATTTTAAATTCACATAAAACAAATGTCATACTGCGTTTCAAACAAAGATTTGTAAAATATATTTCATCTTTCAACAGAGATAACATCAGTTTCGTTATGCTATGATTTAAAAATGTCATCTTTCAACAGAGAGAACATCACCATTTTCATTACGTTATCATTTAAAAGTAAATTTCATTGTTCAACAGATATAACGTCACCATTTTTGTTACGTTATCATTTAAAAATATAATTTCATTTTTCAAAAGAGATAACATCAATTTCGTTACGCTATCATTTTAAAATGTAATCTTTCAATTGAGATAACATCACCAATTTCGTTGCGTTGTTATTTAAAAATAAATTTTATATTGTTACATATATGTAATTTAATTACTTATGTGTTAGTTTTAAAATCTCTTTTATTTTATTTTTATTTCATTACTTTGTATTGTAGTGATGATTTTATTCACTGGATTTGAAATTTTTTTTCGGAAAATTCAGTTTTCTGTTTTGACCTGATAAAAACGCAGTATATTCCTACATTTTATTTTTAGCTGACCTAGTTCAGAAATTAGTAAACACAGAGTGAAAATGATTAGTCATTATCAAGGTCATGTTCGGCTTGCGTGATAGCTCTATTTTGTAAACAACTTTTTTTTATTGAATCTTATAGTAAGATTGGTTTAGTAAAATTAAGTTCTTCCATAGCGTACGTGTCTATCGGCTGCGTGCTTTTACTGCGTTGTTTAAATTAAGTGATCACGTAGCCCTATCACGTGGTCCATTTTACGTCTCAATTACGGCTAAAACTAGTTCATAGTAATTTTTGGTCAGTCGTAAATTTATACCTTCGGGCTCAGGGTATTTGTCTTCTTGTTGCCATTTGAGTTGATTTTTGTATTTTTAATAATTTATATTCCCTGGAAAATACTAGTGATCATCAAAATTCTTGGACAAAGACATTTATTGGACCTTTATTCTGGAATTCTAAACTGGAACATTATAAATTGTGACTCAACGAGGAACTGTTGACATCTGTACAACGACCTCATCTGACGCCATTGTCTTCCACATTGGAACTTCGTCGGGATTCGAATCTGGATTCATTTAGAACTTTTTAGTGATAGGACTTATATTTTTAAATTCCAGGATTAATTTTTGGATTATATTCACAAATTGTAAGTCCTTTGTCATATTTTACCTTGTTTTCTAGGGAAATAAATTATTCTGTTAAAATTTAAATTTACAAAGCTTGTTGGTTTCATTCTTTTCTTTGTTACTTTATATGAACCTTGTCACGTAACAATATTTCAACTGATATAACGTCACCATTTTTGCTACGTTTATCATTTAAAAATATATTCATCTTTCAAAAAGATAAATCAACATTTTCGTCAAGTTATCATTTAAAAATATATTTCGTATTTAAACAGATATAACGTAACCATTTTTGTTACGTTATCATAGAAAATATATTACATCTTTCAACAGAGATAACATCATTTTCGTTACATTGGCATTTAAATTTTCATTTCATCTTACGAGGTCCACCAGATTAAGATAACCGAGACGTATTGATGCATAAATCTAGGGGTGTAGTGAAAAATAAAGAAGCGAGAGAACAAAATAAAGAAGTGAGGGAACGTATGTTAGTCAGATGAGGGGGACAATTGCGGACGCAGAAAAATAAGGGAACTCATAAAAAGAGTAAGGGAACTCCGTTCCCAGCAGTACACCCCCGTATAATACTTTTTACTGAATTGAATCACACATTTGACAGGACCCCAGTTTAATTTTATAGTTTATACGTGTTATTTAACACTAATAGTACACTCTACATGATCAAGATAAATCCACATCATCCAAACCCATGGTCAGAATCAGCCTGTTACCAATTTCACAATTACACGATGGATGTCTTGGTAGGGAGACACGTTTTTTTAAAATAAATACATAAATAAATAAGCAAATAAATAAATCAATAAATATATTCTGTGAATA
The DNA here is from genome assembly GCA_016617855.1 of Megalonaias nervosa. NCBI lineage: Eukaryota > Metazoa > Mollusca > Bivalvia > Unionida > Unionidae > Megalonaias > Megalonaias nervosa. The sequence continues at coordinate 17,674 of JAECUM010010303.1, read as the reverse complement.
TTACTAGTCTTTATTTTGATACAAAGAATTCTGCAACCAGTTATGTTCATGTTTTCTTCTGTTAAGTTAAGCTTTTTTTTTGCTTTTCGCAACGCCTCCCCCCCCCCTCGGCAAATATGTCCTTCACCAGTTTTTAAATGCCTCTTCTCCATCAATGCTTTATGCATTTCCCGTTTTGAAAAATTAAAATGGTTTAAATTCCTTATGTTATAGATGATATACGGTTAATATCAGGAATCTTTATTCGAAGTTAATACTGTAAATACAGACGGATTTGAACAGACACATGTAGCATGATCATGTACTTATTTTCGATTGCTACAGTAAACTTTTCAGCGTCCTACATGATTCGGGAGATCCCAGTATGTCATACGGCCTTACGAGAATGTGCTTTCTTCTGTCGTCTGCCAGCATAATATCCCGGAACGCTGTACTATCGCGGTACTTAATGTTTTTATCGGTGCGTATTAAAACTGTTTTGCTATTGCTGCTTACTTAGTATCTGTAAAATTTCTATGATTTTACTTGTTTCTATTCTTATAATAAAAAAAATAAAAAATAAAAAATAAATTACAAAATTCGTTAATTGAAACGCGTAAATGTAAATAAAACAGCAGATGGTGGCTGACCCAGATTAACGTACCATGAGGGAACAACTCGATATTATTGCATATTTGCCTAACTTGGGTATGGTAGCGCGCACGTATTATAATAAACATAAATTGCAACCTACGTATGAGAAGAAATGCTTGCACTGGCAGAATATTTCCACAAAAAACGAAAGGATCCAATGATCAAATTGAAGACAAATGTAATTTAAGTGGAAATCCATGAATAACAACATTACAAATTAAAAACAAATATTATTTAACTTTATATGAATTTTAAATGCAGTGTGGGCAAAGAAATATAAATATATCAATTTATTATTATTATTATTATTATTATTATTATTATTATTATTATTATTATTATTATTGAAATATTACTGATTTCAAGAAAGTTTAATAGTTATTCTTATTTACGTACGAGAAGTATGATCATAAGCAACATTTTGCCAATTTTGGTCCATATTGGCTACCATGGAATGAAATTCCAAGCATAACCTTGTAAGGACATATCCGTCACCATCGATATGTGACCTATAATTATCAAACATCAGACAATACACTGAGTATATTTCATAATCCTTGCCATGCAGGTATAGCAAGTTTGACTGGAGTAAATTTGTATATGATGATCAATGGAATTGCATGCACTTTACAAAAGAAGTGATCCTCATTCTTTCTCAACGTAAACTTATTTTAAAAAAAGTTGAAATTTGAGAGGAGATTGTGCTATAAAATATCTGCGTCCCTTACTGGCTAGTTTTACGTTTGCAAACAACCGCTAGACGGCACATGTCCAAAATTAATTGGAAAATCCAGTTTGGCACGATAATATAGAGCCCGTGATAATACAGCGTTGGAGTATACACATAGCAGATGAAGCAAAAAAGAGAAGATAGACAACATATGGTCAACTAGAAAGGCTTCTATCACCTTCAGTATGTTTAAAATCAATAGTTACAGAAGCATGCCGTATTCCCAGAAAATGCGTGTGGCGGTGGTGGGCCAGACTCAAAACGTGTTTTGAGGTCTCAAAGCACAGATACCACCCCACCCCCAAAAGCGACTTTGTACAATTGAGACCAAGCTATCTTTTCATATTAGCCATTAGAAAGTAATTGGAAACTGAGATCTGAATAAAAGAAAATATCTTGTCTGTTTTTGTCAAAGCATTTTATACCCTCATAGCGTAAATAAATAGTTTTTAAATTTAGCATTGTCAAATTACAAGGGCTTGTATTGTTACTTACAAGTTGTCTATCATATACATGTATGACTGATAGTTAAAGGTCTACTAGAGTGTAATACACACTATATATTAGAAAGTTCATTTTTCGCTAAATAGCTCAGAAATGTGCATTAAAAATGCATATTTTGACTCACAGAGCAGACCCCGAATGTACTTTAGGTGTGATTGTTTACTACCCTCCACAGATAGTAAAATTCAAAACTTTTATTAAAAAGAAAAAATAATCATATACCCGGTGTATCCAGATGTTCAGCAAGCATATATTTTCTCTGTGGGTCTAGGTGTATAATACTAGTGGCAAAGGAAGTATGCAGATTTATGGGGAAACAAATCTTGATAATAATAATAATAATAATAATAATAATAATACATTGCTGATTATTGTTATGTTATTGTGGAACAAAAGGAAGAACAACAGTCTAACCATGCATCACATATACATATATCATACTTTAACATGCAAGAACTTCTCATGAATTTTACCCCCAAGTTTGCTATTTAACACAATAATGAATAATGGAGTGTATTTACCATGTATATTGGTGTACCTGTGGAAATTACAGCAGTAAAGAAATAGTTGAGAAGTGTAGATGCTGTAAAGAGATTATGATTTTGAATAAGACTGAGGAGGTCAAGGTGGATTGTATCATTGATCATCCAAGATTTCATACAGTTTGCTTGGATGAATATGTCCTGGAAGCAGCATACTGTGCCTACATTCAGCAATATGGAAATTGCAAGGAAATCCTGTCCGAGTACATGAACAGTTGTAGGCAAAATATTCTTACAGTAGTTATGGTGCCACTGTCAGGGTCAATTTTGGGACAAGTGATTGCTTTATACACATGTGAAAATTATGCTTAAAATTACTTTTCATAAAATCCTTCCTTTATTAACAAAATGTATCAGTACTATCACTTTATTTGAGTGTGGAATTTTTAACCAAACCTTTCATTTTGATAATAGATCGTGCTAAATTCATTCGTCCATTATCTTGGAAATTCTCATGAAAAATTCTTTAATCCTCTGTACTTTCATTTCTTGATACAGATTCTATACTATGACATTAAAAACATATTGCTGTCTGTTCGTGTTCACTTTTGATTCATTTAGCTTCCTAACACTGGTTGTAGTAGAATCTGATTTTATGCTAAAGGCATTGACTCTGAAAACATGAAATAAGTAACAGAAAACCGGGATACATGAAATAACATAACTTTATTCAAGTTTAAAAATTTGCTGTATATTCTATTTTCAGTCATAATAGATACATGGCTGCATAGAGGTGGCAGTAGTAAATGAATATGAGTGTCATAGGCCAAAAGATGTTTCTAGACCAAAAGAGGTTTCTAGACCAAAAGAGGTTCCCGGATCACTAAGATTTATCTCATATTAAACAATAAAATATTATATAAAATGTCTTTTTATCCGCCATCAATAAGAAATGTTGGATTTGATCTAACAAACAGATTTTTTAAAAGATTTAATTTAATCAAATCAGCTTCAAGATATACTGGCATAGAACCTAAAATAATAAGCAATTGTATTTAAAAAGTTGGTTATCATTTATCAAGCAAACTATAACCATATTTGTTTAAAACAATAAAAATAAAAGTAATATTCCTCAGAGAGGAATGTTTTATAGACGGCACAACACATAATTGTAGCATATTTACAGCATTATAGTAAGGACTGCACAACACATAATCTTAATGATAAATTTAATTAAGGACTGCACAACACATAATCTTAATTATAAACTTAATTAAGGATTGCACAACACATAATCTTAATTATAAACTTAATTAAGGACAGCACAACCCCATGTGAACTCCTAGATTGCCAAACGATGTTCTAGCAAGTTCAGTGAGTACATATAACTTAATTAAGGACAGCACAGTTACATATAACACATGCATATATTAATCAAGCAGACTTGGAAGTAATGCATGCATAATGATACTCATATTAATCATGTATATATTAATCAAGAAGACTGGAAGAAATGGATGCATAATGATGCTCATATTAATCAAGCAAACCAGGAAGTAATACATGCATAATGATACTCATATTAATCATGCAGACCTGGAAGTAAATGCATGTATATATTAATCATACAGACCTGGAAGTAAATGCATACATATATTAATCATGCAGACCTGGAAGTAACACATGCATATATTAATCAAGCAACGATATTTTAGAAAGTTCAGAAGACGGTCCGTATTTTTTATGGACTATACAAGCGGGGAATTTATCTACGTTCAACAGATTTTACACACTCTCCCCCATAATCAACCCCGGGGCGTGCAAAAGTACACCACCACGTGGTGACATGGTGGCAGAGTGTATTTTTTTCTGTTTGAATTTCGTACCCCCAATTATTAGAAATGGCATCGAATCGCCATCGCTGACAATATGTCAGTTACGGAAACTGTATCCCAGACCTCGAGTACGAGAATCTAACGCTTTAGCACTGGACCACAAACTCATCTTATATATATGTTTCAAAAATTATTATAAAGTCATCTAACGGAAAATTTCTATAAGTGATTAGCATTACATTTTCTGATTCTGAAAAACGTTATTATAAAATGAATAGCCAAATCTATGATTTTATACATCTGCTTTGGTTAAAATATATTGACTTCTAAAACTGTTTGTACAGGAAACGAAAATGCCATGTTGGATCAATACAACGGCTTATAAGTTACAAGACAAGCACAGACTCTGCAGTCTGGAAAAGGATAATGTTCTGCATTAGCCAAAATTCATACACAAATCAATACATAACGCTGGCTTCATATAAGGATATATATTGCAACATCTATTTCTCATTCTAAGGTTTTAAAATTACTATATTGATTCGTACCAGATGATTTTAGCAATTTATTTTCTTCCCCTAATGAACAACGATGAAAAGATACAAGCAAAATTATTACCTCAGATGGGACATGTATAGCTAACATTACATACCATGTGCGATAACACACAAGTGATTTACACTAGCTGAAGACAGTATTATCTCCCTTTAAAAATTAAAAATAAGACAGAGTTATATTTCTTCGGCTATAAGTAATGTTTCAACGGTAGCTATAAGAAATAATTTATCATCGTGTTTATACAAATAAAATTAAATTTTTCCGCTTACCTTTCGATTATTTTCAAGTAACTCTTTCATTGATATTTTATTAAGAAGATACTTACTACCTTTTACAAACACCTTTGACCGGTCTAAGTCGATATTAATTTTTGTGTATTTTTGTTGACTGATAGGATCATGAAAATTATTGTATTTTAGCATAAGCTCATCTCGTAACTTTTCAAGATAATCAAAATATTTGCTGTCATGTGATTTCATAAGCGAGAGTTTAATTCTATCAAATTTACTAAAACAAATACCTAAAATTTCATCATTAATATCAACTGTTAATTGCTGGCCATTAACCATTAACCTCTTAATTTTAGCTACTAACCCGATCGACTAATGTTAAATTATCGAACATTCCTTTTAATATTAGACAAAATTAATTAAATATGTCACCAGTACTAGCATAATGCCCAATAGCTAGTGTATTAATTCCATCCTCACAGTATCTCTTATCGTCAAAATTGCTTAGTCCACGTTTTATAATTGTATCTTTCTCAAGTTTGTGATATTTGATCTAATAACATTTGTTTTGATAAAATTATTGCATCTACTATTTAATGCTGCTTTAAAATCATCAAACTTCATGCATTTTTTCACTTATCCCCGAGGAATACCTTTCGCTTTCTTTGTCAGTTTATTATCATCTTAAAAATTACGGCATGCATTTTACTTCTTTGTCCGACAAATTCCTTAACTGGCACAAACATAAATTCATCCTTTATCTTGCCAGTAACTTTTTTATTTGCATTATCATGAAATCCACTACTGTTTGGATAATCTGATAAATCAAATAAGTCACGGTATTTATAAATATCTTGATATACATCTTCACATTTTATGTTATAATCTAGCGAGTCCGTATCAGTAAATAACAACTCCGAATCTGGCCACTGCTTTTTGGTAAAATTATAGTGAAAATCGTACATCAGTCACTTTGATATATAAAGTACAGCTGCACCAACATAAAATGGTTTATTTAACTTTAAATTTGTCTTTCGTCGTTGTATTGCTACAAGATTTTCATTAAATATTTTCATACTGACAAAACCGTCATCGTTAACTAATTTATTTCTGCGATTTATATCGTTTACAATCACAATACTTACTCGCTTTCTGATATTTTCTATTGTCTTACCGAACACAGAATTGTTCATTAACTTGAAAAAGTTTTTCTCAAATTAGGTCTTAGCAATAACACGACGTTTGGTATTTAAATCAATATAATCTGCCATCCACCTCGACTGATTAAATTTTAACACACGATGAACTTTTCTCAGAATTACTCCAGCAACTACTGCTTGTTTTAAATTTTTGTAATGTATCACGTAATTTCTTTTATTTAACAAATCTGGAACTAGTTTATTAACAATCGATTTTTTTGCTGTTGTCATTGCCCGTTGTTCAGGTGATAATAAACTGTGATCGATTGTCATAGACTCTGCACAAAATGGATAGTCGTTATGTAGATCAGGCAACGAACTAGGATAATCGAGATCAACTTCAACAAAATAACCGATATCTTTTGGATGAATTTTTTCAGTTTCTTTAAGAAACTGATCTGGAGTTATCCAATGAAATCCATTGCACAGCATCAGCTCTGACATTGCATATCCATACAAACTGACAATCTAGATAAATAACATAATTTGATGGAAGGTTTTTATCATAAATTTTCAGATATTTATTAATAGCTACCGCATATTTTTCTGTTATAACGCTAATTCCGCCTCTGATACCTTTTCAATAAAATTAAACATATCTGTTGAGAGATCCAATTCTATCTTACTTGTTTTTAGCAGCGCATCCCACGACAATCCCGAAGCGGAATGATACCAACAAGGATCTAATCCATAATTGTTACGACTAACTTTACGAAAACATCTGCTAGCAGTAATACATCTGTTTTCAAATATATATCATGATAATCACCAAATGTTTTCCAACTAAATTTATTCCAAATATCTTGTGCATATTTGTACTAGTCATCTGTAATATTTTCATTTTTTAACTACGAGTAAAATTTATCTTTATCAGGAAGAGAAGTTTCATCAAATCTGTTCCAGTCGTCGAGATGCTCATACGGAAAGATACCTTTTGTCAGATCGACGTAGTTTTCACCAAAGCAACTTTTTAAATTATTGAAACTGCCACAAACTTTTACAAGTTCATCCAGTGGTGCTGCCATAAATTGCAGACTGTCAATGAAACGTAATTTGCAGAGTGTGACTGACATATACTTTTCAAAATTGTTTGGAATACATTTTATTGTATTATTTAATTTTAGTTTAGATTTAATTTCTTCATCGCCAAAAGCCTCTACAATGATATGACTGTCATAGCCACGAAAGTTATGTAAAACGACAGAAATAAAATCTGGCGCACGAAATTTTAAATTGCAATTTTTATGAGTTGCTCCTCGATACTTGCCAGTTATATGACAGTGATCTCGCACTTTTTGTTCAGACAGAGGTTTTTCACAGATATGACAATTAACTGCATTATCAAAATCAAGTTGTTGTTTGGATGTTATTTTTATTGGAGCTGTTCTGAATAATTTGTTGAAAATTTTATTAACATCGTCTATTAAATGTTTTAGTAGCCATACGGCCGGACTTTCAGATTCGCCATTGCTACATCTGTATAGCTTTACTGGAGTTGAAAAATTATCGTTAGCGCAACAAAGTACTTTATAAGCTGATCCGCAAGGAACATGTATTTTGCTTGTACTTGATTTATTTAGATTATTTTCTGCGCCGGCCACAGGAACAAGTAGACACTCGAAATCAGCATAAATAACAAAAGGAATATTTAGCTTATGATCATAATTTTTAAATTTTAATACTTTTTCTTGTTCTCCTGGCATGGTTATTCTCTGAATGTTTACACAGTATTTTAGATGCTCTTGCAGTTTTTTATCGCTAGAAAAACCTTGTAAACAACTATAACATAAATATTTCTTATTTTTATTTTTATTATATTGTTTGCCAACTAGTCCGTTAAAGTTTTTATCCAGCTATAATGTTCTTCATAGAATAATAAATTTATTGTATTTTGTGTAGCAGTCGCTGAAATATATCTTGGATAAACATTCTCTTTTTCACCTAATCCGAAAACATTTACTGAAATATTGTTTTGTTTTTCAAAGTTTGGTATTTGATTTTCTGCTACTGGAAAAATTATCCCGTTAAAATCTAGTTCACCTTTGTACAGCAAATATTTTTCAATTCTGTCACCATGATCATCTGGGGATGTTTCGCAGACAAAAGTGCCCAACGATAACATTCATTGTCGCTGTTTATAACATTTATTACAGCATTTTCTATTTTTAATTTTTTGAGGAAGATCAACATAAGAACTACGTCGGAGTACGTTATATTTCATTGTATGAAATAAAGCTTCTTTAATCATTTCAAATTTCCAACCCGATCCTGATGCAGTAAATTCCTCCAATTTTTTATTTATTTCTTGGTGTATTTCATCGGCGACTGAGGAAATATTTGTTCCAGTTAATATTTTTCGTGATTTGGCTGTTAGATATAGTTCTGACATTTCGTTGTCAAAATTTTTATTTTCAAAAATTATATAAATTATATCTTTTTTAATCGAGTGTAACTTTGATAAAATAACATGATACTGCACTATTAACTTGATGCTTTTGTGAACTGCAAGTTCTTGCGCTACAACCGGTTGTAAAAGATGAAATAAATTTGTCGAGTTAAAATTTGCTAAAACAATTTGATTATCAAATTTATAACTTTTATCGTAACCAGAAAATGCAGTAGCAATTTTTTCTGCTTTTATTAGGCTCTTTTTGGCAATATCTTGCAATTTTAACATTATATTATAATATTTTATACTTAATTGATTTTTTATATATATATTTTTAAATAGAGATATGAAATGCTATATAATATAATGACAAAAAATATGACAGCAAACGAGCAAGAATATTATTATGTTCATCCTAAGTACAACTTATATGCTGGAAATACGTTGGGTTCGGATATTTATGTAAAATATCAAAAACCTTTCGGCAAAGCAACTCCAGCTGGAATTAGAATCTCAGTAAAAGGTGATAATGCGGAACGTGTTGAAATGTTTAGAAAAGATTTTATTTGCACATTATTTTGCGAGGACATTCCAGAAGGACAGCGAGTTTATCGAGTAAACAATTCGATTAACGATGACAATATTGAAAATTTATCATTGCAAAATGAATTTCAGTCTCATCCAATATTTGATTTATACGAAGCTAACGATCGAGAGATTATTCGAAATAAACAAACAAAAAAAGTTGTTGGAAGTTTAAGAAAAGATGGCTATTTACATATGATGGTACGTAGTATTAAAACTGAACAGGTTCATTATTACAGTCACAGATTTGTATATGATCTTTTTCATGGCGTCATTTTAAATAATCTAGTTATCTATCACATAAACAAAATTAAAACAGAAAATAGAATTGAAAATTTAGATTTGGTTACACAAAAAGAAAATAGTAGAAGAGGAAATGCTGAAAACAGTGATTTTAGTAAGGTTAAATCAGTTGTTTCAATAAATCTTGAAACTGGTGAAGAAGTAAAATTTAAATCAATAACAGCTGCTGCAAAATATAATAAAATTAATCTTCGTGCAGTAAAATTTGTTGCCGACAGCATACAAAATTCAACAACTTCAATGCTAACATTTGATAAATTTATTTTTAAATATGATGATTAATTATATTTCTTAATTCTGTTTTGGTTAAGCAAATATGGGAAAACATTAAAATATCATCTTTATCAAATTATAGTGTTATAAATGCACTGTTATCAAGTTTATTTTTTTTCTGCCGCTGTTAGAAGCATTTTATCAGAATCAGCTTGCATTACAGTATTGTTAACAGAATAAGCACTATATCCCGACATACATTTTCGAACTGCCTCAGCTAGTTCTTTGTTATTTAATATATCAACTTTCTGATGATATTTTACATCAGGAGATTTCATTTCGCTAGTCATTATTATTATAATTAGATAAAAATATATTATAATATGAACTTAATGAAGAGACTTGCTGATATATATGCAAGTGATACAATCGCCAACGACAAAGTCGTCGACGACAATTTTAGAGCAGGAGATTTCATCTCTGACGTGATCGTAAACAAATCTGCTAGTTATGATGAAGATGTCATTTTGTACAACAATGACGATGAAGACGACGTATATGTGGTTGATAAAAAAATTACAGCAGACCGACAACTGGACGATATAATGTTAAGTATCAAATCGCTAAAAAAATAATAAAATTTAATTTTACTATTACCGAGCAACAAATATTTTGGGAACTTATAAAACCTTTTCTTAATCTGAAAATAATTGGCCAACAAAAAAGTATAAAATACGATTTTATGTTTGTTAAAATATTCAATTTGATGCCAGTCAATAATGAAAGAAAATTACATTTAATTTCCTTATGTAGACCGGTTAAATGTAAATCTGCACTGATGAAGTACGAACAAATTTACAGTAGATCAAATCGACTGAGTTGGTACCCAGCTGTTAAATTTGTCACTATACCCACGCCATTTAACTAAACATTTATTGCCTTTTTTTCCTATTAACGTTTTCAATAACAAATATATCTTGTTCGGTTTTTGAAATTCTTGTTCGTAAAAACTACCAGTTATAGGTTCACCTAATAAATCTTTTAGCGCATAGGTAACCGGTATTGATAAAAGTACTTTATCAACAACAAATACTTCTTCGCTCCAGTTTGGAGTAAATCCTTTTTCAAATTTTTTTTCGTCAGAGAAATTCTAACTTTATCACCAACTTTAAATTTATGTCTGCGGTATATGTTTTTGTTTGCTAATATCGGATTTTACATTGCGTCGTCTGGTGACACTTTTATTGACCTATGCCTCGTGTCGTTATATTTATCAACAATTTTCTGTAGATTGTTAATATACTTATTTGTATTTTTGGTTGTCAAATATTTGTGCACTTTTTCGTTTAGTGTGCGATTAAATCGCTCGACGACAACGCTTTTGCCTTCATTTCCTGTAACATATTTTTTAATGATATTTTGTTCCAAAAACTGCTCAAATTTTTTATTAAAAAACTCCGCTCCGTGATCGGTCCAGATTCTGTTTGGTTTTCTTTCTGTACTTGTTATTATTTGTTTTAACGCATCAGTTATCAATGTTCCTGTTTTATCTGAAACCGGTACAATAAACGCATATTTGCTAAAAACATCTACAACATTAAAAAGATACTTTTTGTTATCATTAAACTGAGCAAGATTTGACACATCAACTAAACCTATCGCCCAGATATCATCGACGGCATTTGCGACAACTTTACGTCGCGGAAACTTTTTTTTAGGTTTGTGTAAATCTGATGCAAGATCATCATATAATTCATTTTTACCGGGTCCTAATTTATATTTTGCTCTAATAAATCCCTGCACCAGCTTTCTATCAACACGCTTTCGCATATTTATAGGTTTCATATCACGAAGTTCGTCTAGCATTACTTTATCACAACTGTGCTTATTTTGTTCGTTATCACGATAACAGATGTCATGACGCATTGCTATTGCATCAAACTGATTGTAAGGCTCTTGTCCTGGCACAGGATTTTCGTTTTGATCTAGTTGTTTATCAAGAGGATTGTATGATCCAGTATATTTGGGGCCTGGTAATGTCCAACCGCCTTTCGGTTTCGGCAATTTGCCAATTAATTTATGTATATCCATACCTGTTCCAATTATTTCTCTGTTATTGCATTTCCGACAGTATGTAACAATTTTAATTTGCTCAAGACATAGATTTCCATCACAATTGCACTTGCATCGCATTATTCATTAATCATCTACTAAAATAGCATTGTCACATGAACAATTGTCCATGCAACCAGCTCCGGACAACTTTGTTGTTGGCAGTTTCTTTAAAAACATACTTTTTATTTTTGCACAGGTTGCGCAAATACTTTTTAGCATTATTCTATTATTTTTTTTTTTTTCTTTTCTGTTGTTTCATCGATATTTTCTGTTTTAGTTTTGCACTTGAGACAATATGTGGACATTATACCAACGAGTTTATACAAAATTAAGGTTCATTGTCAAACTCTAAAATAAATTTAAAAAATTGAATTTAGAATCGGACATTTGTTTTATAAACATCACGCAATAGTATCCACAAGCAGTTGTTCCAACTGGTTGAATTTGATTAGGCGAATAATTTATAGACCGTATCGAAATCGTCGTCTCTCAAATGGTCACTGCAGACTATCTCGCATGTCACTGGCAGGATAACGCACGGTACCATCTACTGAATGCAACTAACAACGAAAGTAGAAATGGAGTTCCCTACAGCACGTCACTTCCGCTTTGTCTTACGGAAATTGCCGAGCGCGAAATCGGCTAGGAGCGTTTTCCCTTGTGCGATAAAGAGTCGATGATTTGTAGTCATTATTTTCATTAATGATGAGGTATTTGATATAATACCTTTAAAAATCACATCTAGATGATTAAATTTATCATATAAACGAACGTTGTGTGAGCACACTAGTAGACCTTTAAATTGTAAGCAATGATACCAGCCTCTGTGTCAGATATCATCACCAGACATACACACATATGTGCAAACACACATAATCACAACCACACTGACACTAAATACATAACGTTTCTGTCTTTTAAAACCATTGAATGGCAAAATATAGGCTTAATTAGATGAAGTTTTTGCATCGTTCAGTAGTTCAAGAGGGGGTTTGAAGGTAATGCAGGTGTCATTGGTGTTCATCATTTGAGATTGGGTGTGGGGTTATAATATATTCAAATAATGGGGGCTTGCTGGTAATACAGCAGTAATAAAGTCTTCTGTCTAGTATGGGTGATAATGCTTTATCAGCATAAATCAACTGTACTTACACAAGCATGTGCTTAGGGGCCGTCCATTTAGTACGTAAGCATGAAGGAACCCAAATGCATACGCTTCCATATTGGGGGGTCTACTGATAATGTATGTACGCATAGGAAGCGGGGTGGGGTGGGGTGAAACATTGATAATAATTTGTCTACATTGGCCTTCAAATGAGCCACAGCTACCGGGAGAAGTAGGACTGTGGGAGAGGTGACACTTGTATGCCACCGTACCCCTGATTGCTAGCTATCACGCAGCTCAGCAGCGTGTCTGACACTCCCGCTGGCTTAAGATTTTAGATGAAGCGTTGCTCTGTTCGTGCTGCTGCTGCTGTTAATATCATTAATCTTTGATCATTTCTGCGTGGATTAAATATAGGCCGTTCTATAGAATTGGGGGGTGCATCAAGCGTACGTACGCAGGGAGGTGTAAAAAAAAGTACGCATGTGTACAAGGAGGGGGAGGTGTCAAGTTTTGCCAGATTTTTCCGTACGTACTAAATGGATGGCCCCTTATTATTGTCTTTCATGAATTGGGTTGTTCTACTTTGGGAACTTTACCTATGCAAACTGTATGATGGGATAGTTATTGTCAGCCAGTTAAGTCATGTGTGAAATGGTGGTTGTTTATACTGACCAATTTGCCTTTTAACTGCCTCTTTGTAGGTAGTGGTATAATTTACACAACAGTTTCTCCAGGTTTGGAGCTTATCAAACTCTTTGTCAGAAGGACTAACAGTTTACCATCCCCCTCCCCCGCTGCCAAAAGAAAATAGAGATAAATAAATTGAAATGTATAACACAAAAGTTAATTCTGGATTATTTACATGTTTAAATGACATGAAATCCACAACAAAGACTTAAATAACAAACAAAGAAAACCAGATGATAGCATCAGAATTTGTAAACTATATATCTAATTTGTGTTGAATGGCAAGAATTGCTAAAAATAATGATGGAGTCTCTCCTGATTTAATAGGCTGTCACAGATGTTTAAGTCACATGGCTTGATATCCATACCTTTATATTTATGGTTTTTTCTTCCATATAGATTTAGCTCAGTAGGTAACTGATCATAGAACAAATCATTCTTTTTTTTTTCCATCAGACAATGATATCAGAAGAAGTCAAGCCTAGCAAAAGGGAGTAAAGCTGATGTGTCATACCAGGGTTTGGACATATTTGGACTAACTACTTTGCAAATACCTTCATCTCCTTACTGTTAAGACACATGGGACTGAAATATGTTTCATAAGGCCTTATTTGTATTGAACCATGATAGCCTTCCCATTAGGCATGATTTCATGAGGCCTTATTTGTATTGAACCGTGATAACCTTCCCATTAGGCATGATTTCATAAGGTCTTACTTCCATCAAACCATGATAACCTTCCCATTAGGCATGATTTCACAAGGCCTTATTTGTATCGGACCATGATAACCTTCCCATTAGGTATGATTTCATAAGGCCTTATTAGTACCAAACCATGATAACCTTCCCACTAGTCATGATTTCATAAGATCTTTATTTGTATCGAACCATAACCTTCCCATTAGGTATGATTTCATAAGGCCTTATTTGTATCGAACCGTGATAACCTTCCCATTAGGCACGATCACTCGCTATCGAAGAAAAAAAAAAACTCTGGGTAATATAAACCTCAGGTGTTTACTTCCATTTTCCCACCTTGGTTCCTGCCTCCCTAAGGAATAGATCTATCGTTTAGCAAATATGGTGTGGGGTGTTACATGCCTTGATCAAAGCTGTCAAACATGGTAACAAAAAAGGTTCAAACTTGAGGGGAATATAAACATCAAAGTTGGTCCTTATACAAACACATATTGTTGTCATACACTCTGACATATGACCTGAAACTCATATTGTGAATGAGGTCTTTTGTATTTTCCTGGCGATACTTAGATTGTCATATTCGCCTGTCACTGTTCAGCTGATTGCACAGTGTTACCAACAGGAAAAATTAAATAGTAAAATTTTCCTATTGAGTAAAATAATTCACTGTCGAATATGCAAAGGGCATAATATCAATAAAATCCATCACAGTCACATTGTAATATTTGTGCAGTAGAAAATATACTTAGAGGAATTTCAAAAACTGGCCCCTGTTGAACATGTGATAGATTGCCTTTTTATATTAACACTGCATGATACTAGTGTACAAATCTGGGCACACATGAATTAACACAATCATGCATATAAATACATTTAACAATAAACCTAACTGATAGCTAACTGCTATATCTTTACATGCAAATAGTTGCTACAGTGTAATAAATACCTAGAAAGCAGTACAGTTTAGTGTGTGTGTGTGTGTGTGTGTGTGTGTGTGTGTGTGTGTGTGTGTGTGTGTTGGATTTTAACGTAGCTTTAGCAATTCTTCAGACATATCGCTACGATGTCTGCAGTGTGGCAGTTTATAGTGATGTCAACACTGGGGCATCATGCCGCAGACATGTGGCATGATGTCCCACCCAGTCAGATTATCCTGACACCAGGCCGACCAGTCCTAACACTGACCTCTTAATGCTGAGCGCCTAGTGAGGCAGCTGTTAGTACCATTTTTTTAAGTTTTTGGTATGACTCGGCCGGGGATCGAACCCACGACCTCCCGCATCCGAGGCGGACGCTCTAACCACAAGGCCACCGGAGCGGTCCGTACAGTTTAGTAAATACCCAGTAAGCAATACAGTGTAATAAATACCCAGTAAGCAATACAGTATAATAAATGCCCATTAAGCAATACATTATAATAAATCCCCAGTACAAAGTACAGTGTAATAAATACACAATAAGCAATACAGTGTAGTAATATACCCAATAAGCAACACAGTGTAATACATACACAGTAAGCAATACAGTGTAGTAAATACCCAGTAAGCAGCACAATGTAATAAATACACAGTAAGCAATAAAGTGTAGGAAATCCCCAGTAACCAGTGCAGTATAAAAAAATACTCAGTTAGCAATACAGTATAATAAAAACCCAATAAGCAGTGCAGTATAATAAATGTCCAGTAAGCAATAGTGTAATAAATACCCAGTAAGCAACGTAGTATAATAAATACCCAGGCAGTACAGTGTAATAAATATCAAGTTAGCAGTACAGTATGATAAATACCCTAAATAAAATGGTGAATACGATGATTATTGCTTTGTGAATGAGTCATATCTGTTAAACAAGAAGATCATGCACTTCATTATGTCATAATGCGTGATCAATACTGCCACCTAATATTTTATTGTATAGAATGCATTTTATACTAACTTTTCAGGTGTTTTCTTTTGCAATGTGCATTTGTTTCCTAAATTAAGTTCAGAAATATATGGGTGACATTTCTTTGTCTTGGTATCTGGTCTCCACAATAGATTTTACTCTGGACACATGAATTCTAAATCAACAATATTATCAGTGATTTGTGTGCAGTTTGAAGTCATCTACTTTAAAACAAATTCTTTTCTTTTTTTGTAACCCTCATTTTGAATGAGGAACTACAGATTGGAGTTAATAGATAAGAGTACAACTGTTGACCGTCCAATAATTATACTATTTTCTACGTCACAGATCGAATATTTTGTTTGGGTGATGGAAGTCTAATGGTTTTTAACTTTGTGACATAAAACAATTTCACGAAATAATTATGACCAATTGAGTTGATTTTTTCTCCTAGTGGAGTACTCATGAGCAATCACTGACATTTGTGTTGTTGACTTTTTCCAGTATTTACCAGGATGTGACAGAAATGAGTGGAAATTTGTCCTTGTATGGTTAGGTAGGTATACATTATTGAATTTTACTGTAGATGTCAACCAGATTTTGTATCCTAAATTATATAATACAACTGCAGCATCAGATTAAAATATAATTATCGTGGGCTTCCTATATAGATTTTATTTTGCCGATCATCAGCATTCGGAAAAAGTAAGAGATTGAACTAGAATGTTCACAATCTACTAATTCATTGTACACTATGTGATTCTAAGAAATAAGTTCTTCCCGAGATATTCACCAGCTTCAACCCTTCAATATAGAGTATCCCAATTATACATGTTAGCTTAATGCGTATTTCTTTCACTCTGCATAATTTCTCTCTGTTTAATCTTGTTTGTTTAAGTGCACGAGAGAGAACATATCTTGCTGTAAAACATACATACGTACATATATATATATATATATATATATATATATATATATATATATATATATATATATATATATATATATATATATATATATATAATGTGTCGAATTTTGAATGAGTATTGAAACTTAAAGTTGAATAAATTGTACACAAAAATTTCATTACAGTCAAGCCAGAAAAGACTTTGTGAAAGGTCACTTCGACATTTCCTGTATCTCAGCTGTTAAACTTGAAAGGCCAGCATCCGCGGTCAGTGAGAATCGTATCGGTATCCAGGGAAAATACATTAGAGCTACCAACCATTACCGCATGAAAGGGACCTCACGTCAAATAATCATTTTCAAAGGGAAGTTGATATGCATCGTAATTCTGAGATTCTAGGCTGTCAAAATCTCACGAAAGAAATGATTATCTTGGGGAGATTTAGGAACCACTGCTTACGATTGGCCAGTTAAATTAAAGCGTAACTTTGTAATGTGAATTTAAAAGTAACGACCTTGGTCAAAATTCTCTAGTCAGACATTTTCCTGAGAGAGGCAAAATTTGGCTCCGGGGAAGACTAGAGAATAGTGCTTTCCTCGTTAACAAGTAAAGAGA
>JAECUM010010302.1:0-34381 GCA_016617855.1 Megalonaias nervosa | reverse complement strand
ATGACACATGACATGTAATTAATTATAAATATGTACCCTGAAGTAATGACATTATAAAACAATTGTTAATACAGACACTGGTATCTTTACGTTACGCAGTGCAGTAATACTCATGATTTATACCCAAGTGATACATTCATTTCTGCATTACAATTTTGTAGCGAAATATTGCTTTGTCAGTTCAAATTAAGGATTTGACATCTTCATTAAACACGCAGAAAGAGAATTAAGATGTTGAATAATTTATTTATATACAACAATTAGTGTATCGCTTAGTATGTCGTTCTTATTTTACAACCCGTTGCATAAGATCAGCTATCCCATTACATATTCTGTTTCAGGTACTAAATAATTATGATTTTATGAAAAGAGATCTAACAAAATTTGGAATCAGTGTATGTACGTACATACGTACGTACGTATGTATGTATGTATATATGTATGTATGTTCTTGGTATTAATAACATTTTAGGTTATGTTCCATTATTCTAATATATTGTTTCCTAAATAAATGAAGTAAGTTTAAACCAGTTCATAACATAATATCTGAGTTCATTTAACCAACAACGAAACACTTTCTAAACTCGGAGAGATTTTATTCGATGACAAATTTCAAACTATCTCTCTCTTCAAGGATAATTTAGCAAATCAATGCTATTTGACTGATTGAAGCAATGCTATCGACAGATTTTACAGTCTGGGCAAATAACATTTTCGAAGCAAATGAAGTTTTTTTTTTTATAACATGACGAATGCTCTAAGTTAAGATGCAGAAAGAGGAAATTTAAAGGCGTTTCGTATTGACGTTATCTGATTATTCTCCCTTACTCTCTGGCTTTTGGTAGTGTCACGGTGAACAAGAGCTATATCCAAGCTGAGAATATCGACCATCGCTAGATACCAAGTAGCAAGGAAACTGGTTCAATATTGTTCCGTGACGCTGAACATAAATAGTTTTCAAGTATACAATTGCTTCTAACGCGGTCTTCCGAAGATGGGATATATTCTTTCATATTTTCTGACAGACGTTTGAGATGCTCTGTGTTTTGTGTGCTGTTCGATAGCAGAAAATAGATGCGTGACCAATTCTTCCATTGTAGTATTAGTCGTTCTCGATTAACATGAGAACATGACTTGAATATAAGAAAGAAGTTAGAGGCGTATTCATCGATTACGCTTAATTTAGTTTGTAAACAAATTATGCATGACATAAAGATTGTAAAGGTTCTTAAGATAACTATGTACATATATGACATCAACGTTGATTCAGAAGTGTCTTTAAGGTAAACACATAGGAAATGTTCCAAAACCGTTGTATCGAACTATTTTCCTTTAGCTTCACTTTGTTCCTTATCTAATATTTTTTCGGAAATGTGCATGCCAATATATCTATGCAAAAACATTGTGTTTTATAACATAGTTTCACCTTTCACCTAGTGACTCTACAACTCATCAGTTGACAGAAATTTACAAACAATGTTTTGGCGCAAGACCAGGCCAAGGAGGTTAGGACCATTTTCATTATTATTAGCAAGTATTTCGACTGAGGTTGACATAAAGAGTTGCTCTCAAAATTGAAAGGCATTGGTTTTTCAGGAAGTTTTGTTACCTCGGTTTTAAACCTATTTTTTATATATAAAATGAATGAGTTATTATAAATTCAAAATCCTCACATGTCCGATGCATCATTGCAGTTGTCCACCAGAGGTCCATTATGGGGTCATTATCATTTTTAACTTGTATCAAAGATATTGTAAACAATATGGAATAAAATTATTAGGCTCATTATTGACAACGTTGTAAATGCTACCTGTTATTTGCTGGAGAAATCTCAAACTAATTTTGAAAAGATACATTAGTGGTTCATGGCTGCTTACACTTAATCCTTATAAGAATGAATCAATTCTAATATCACAAAATTGGAACCATAATCCATCCGATATTATAAAGGGCCGAAACAAACATACAAGAAGTAGTGGCCCGAAACCCTTTCAAGTTCCCCATGACCTTTTATCACTTGTGACTTTTGCATACGTATGCAACTGTGATAGTAACCCGCGTGTGTACGGCAAAGCCGTCTCCCGCTAGCGCCCATGGACTTTAAGGATCAGTACGATGAAGGCTACTTCCAAGCGAGACGCGTTCACGTGAGACACATTCGTGACCGACCCAAACATTTTCTCTATAGATGAACCGCAGGTCAATTGAAGCTTTGATCTCACAGACAGAAGGATATACGGCGGCAGCTGTTTCCTGGATTTTCACTGTTAAAAATCAGTTACCTGTTTTAGGTCGCACGAGCCCCGGTTTTGTACCTGTGCATGGAATCACTGGTGGTTTTCAATTTCGAACAGTATCGTTTCGAATTCAACCATGGTAATCGTTTTATCTTCGATGGCCACAAGTACTGGATAGCAATTGTGCTCGACTACTTTGGGCGGCAGCGAGAATTTCTGAAAACACATGCATTCCCCAATTTATCCGCAAATAAAATTATTTTCCTGTGCTGCAGGCCTCACATTGTTACTATTGATATAACCCTACAAAATGTCCGATTGGTGTACCTACGATAGCTGCCGTTGTTGAAATTTCCACCACACCGATGCCAACGGTTGTTACTACGGCGCATTAACAAATAGCACTAACGAAAGCACACACGCTTTTATATCTCGCGAGTAAAACTGTTTTCTTGGTGACTGCATCTCGCAGTTCTTGTTCTGCTTCATTTTTTTTTTTTTTTTTTTTTTTTTTTAATTTTTTTTTTTTTTGTATCGGTGGCCTTGATGGCAAATCACAGTCTCTTGCTATTAATATTATTATCATGAACTGCAAATGCTCCAAAGACTGGCCTTGTTCGGGTTCAACATGCACAAGCACTTCTGACCAACAACCTTTCTTCAATGGTACAACTGCGATGCAATCGTAGAAAATATCGTCCTGAGAAATGTTTATATCTCCGGTGACTGCACGTTCCGGGGACGAGGAGTGACGTTGATTTGGAAATACATAGATTACGCCCGGGCTTAGTGTATTTAGCGGTCGTCCTCGTATTCCTCCAAGAACTGTTACACGGAAAGGCGTATCTTTGTTTGAATAACAGTCTGTGGCCAGCGAAGAGGCTATCAGTCATTCAGAATATGAATTTCGACAACACAGTTTGCATTCAACTGCACCATCACGCTATATTGCATAGGCATTGTAGTTGTAAATTTGGTATAACTTGACTGAGTGTTCGGCTCCAAAAATAGGGAAGAATCTCACACGAAAACATCATTGAACGTCCATGAAGTTGTGCCCGACGCCCCGCAAATCCACCGCTGGCCGAGTCGTAGTAAATCTCGTACAGTAGACACTTTGACAGATCCAACTCAGATGCGCATATCTAAATGCGTTTCGTCAAGCTTGGATTTGTTGCTCTGTACAGCAATGAGTCTTCTATGGAATATCTTGCGTTACTCAAATGCCGAGTCAGCAATCAATCTGTAAATTTTTCGTTGTTCACCGTCCCAGTCGTGGTCGACGCAAGTTAGTTTTCGTTCATTTTTCATGATATTTTCGAACACGGTGCGTTGTTCTTCAGCTTGAAGAAGTTCTTCTCAAACATTCAGCAAACATGCTCCCATGGAACCTTTGCTTCATGTCTACGATCTCACGATTGTACACTTGTAGATAGTCATTGTTGGTCTGATGAAGCATGTCCGATTATTCAAAGTCGACTTCAAAAAAGTATGTATGGTTGCTGTTGCTCTCTTACTCTCATATGCTTTTGTCAATATCTACATCCGATCCACACTCACCTGTAGGCATAAGTTACATCATCACCCATACATACAGGTTGTTTTCTCGAAGATACATGATGTAAGTGTTCGGAAGGGAAGGGTCATATCCGTCCACGCCCGAGTTGTTCGCGTAAGCAAAACAATGACTCTCCATGGAAATCCCGTCTCAAATACCACGTTCAATAAACAAATTTTGATCGATATCAGTGAACAGTTCCAAATCCGTCCTGGTTTTGACAGCAGCGCATTCTAGACAATCGCCGGCGATGGAAAGAAATGCTTGGCGAATAGCAGTCTCACAAAAGTCTCAAAGACTTCCGCGAGGAGCAACACTTCCGTGCTAAGATACAGATCGTGGAAGCCACTGAGATTTCGGTAACAAAGCGTGTAGTCGTCGGTGTAAATTCAATGGAGAATGCATTGACTGCCTCTACTAATCTTGACTTGATACATCATGACGCGTGTTTGCGTGTCACGTCACTAAAACATCACAATATGACTCGATGTGGTTGTTTTTTGGGGGTTACCCCTCCAACTTGCTACTAATCAGGTAGCGTCTGAACAAATAACCATTCCTGCCGTCGCGGGAAAGAGACAGAACTAAGTCCTCAAAAGACGGCAACTGAATTTCAGATAACTTTTCCCACTTACTCATGTACTCGTAGGATTTGTTTCCTTTTTCGTTTAATCAACTTGAACCTGGAACTTTCAGTTCCATCGCCATTGGAGGAAGCGCAAACGTATCGACAAGAAATAGTCAAGCGATTATTTGCTCCTGCTTGCAAGGTTGTTTACGAGTTTATCCAAGCTGGAAGTGAGAAACTGCAGTGAGTCAGTGAACTTCAGCTGCCCTCGCCGGATCGTCATGTATTTTCCATGTTCTTGGGAATAAAACTTATTATTGCGTTCGATGCCGTTATGATTCTTTGCATGATTAAGTGACCATCATACCCGCACAGGTTAAGAAACACAAGCAGAATCTTCGTTTTACAAGTGTAAATTATCGTGTATGGATTGAATGCTCTGAATAAAGATTCGATGTGATCGCAAACTTTTTTTTATTAGTCCCAAAGGAACCATCCTTGATCCAACAATGAGTCGCCTCGAAAAACTCACGAATGTCACCAAAGGTTATGATCATATCGGCGGGCGGGGAGAGCTGATTTCGGGCCGAATTTGCTGTAACCTAGAGCAATTATATACACATTTCAACCTAGTCAGTGCAACAGTACAAAGACAGCTCTGGTGGCCTATTGGTTAGATCGTCCGCTTCTGAAGCGGGAGGTCGTGAATTCAAACCCTGGCCGAGTCATACCAAAGACTTATAAAAATGATACTAGCAGTTGCCTCGCTTGACGCTCAGCATTAAGAGGTTCGTGTTACGACTGGTCGGCCTGGTGTCAGGATAATGTGACTGGGTGGGATATGATGCTACATGTCTGTGGCATGATGCCCCAGTGCTGATATCACTATAAACTGCTACACTGCAGATATTGTAGCGATATGACTGAAAAATATTGTTAAAGCTAGGTTAAAAATACAAAACACACACACACACACGCACACACACACACACACACACACAACAGTACAACATTGCCGGCTCGTTGCTCTATCATATTCGCTAACAATGTAGCAAATCCCGCACGGAACTAGGTTCAGCAATCTGCATCGAATTTTGACAGTACCTCGGGGTTGTTGGAAACCAAAGTTTTATCGGTAATGTTTAAGCTTCATCGTCAGCGAAAATAATATATAGTGCTTTCATCCTCCGTTGTAACGCTGTCAATTTTAAAATATTTTTAAGATCGCTCATTCAAAACGTCTTTTCAAATTTG
Organism: Megalonaias nervosa; assembly: GCA_016617855.1. Classification (NCBI taxonomy): domain Eukaryota; kingdom Metazoa; phylum Mollusca; class Bivalvia; order Unionida; family Unionidae; genus Megalonaias; species Megalonaias nervosa. The sequence continues at coordinate 28,764 of JAECUM010010302.1, read as the reverse complement.
GTACTGTCTGCGGTGGACTACATGCTGGTGTTGGAATACAACTCGCCGCACGGAAAGGCCGGTACATGAGAATATGAAGATGACCTTCCAAGCGTTCATCCTCAACCTCCTCTGAAGTGCTTTTCAAACTTCTACAGGACCTTTGCATAATCTTTGCAGACTTCATCAATGCGGGTCTCTATGTCTCTATAGCTTAAGATTACACAGACACCACTTTGAAACCGAGGTTGTACGTGATACAGAACCTCATTTGGTTAAATATGCAGGCATAACAAATACCACATGGAGAACAATGTCCGGACGGTGGCACAGTTTCACCCACGTGCTGTAAAGCTTGATGTAGATCCCTAACGCATGTTCAAGAGAAGCTAGAAGGTGAAGCGTCTCTGCTTGGCCTGTATACTCTTGGGCTGATTGTCCTGTAATCTTATAGATCACGAGCGCGTTTGTGAAACTTGAATTCTGGAACTTTGATTTTTTGGGGACCATACACGACAGCCACATCGGCAGTAGTACTAGCGACACGGCGACGGTTTTCCTCATCAGCGACCGCACGATTTAAGCCCGCCTGTAATCTTAATATGTAATTGAGTTGCTAAACTGTCTCACAGTCGAACACGACTCATCCGGAAGAAGTCATAATAGCGCTGGGTCTACCTGCCTTTGTTGTACCTTTTCGTATCCTAATTCCACGTTCTCGAGCGGATTACTTGTATTGATTTATAGCTAGCGCTGCCCTTGCAACCAGCCTTTGTTGATCTGGAGAAAGTTGTCTCACAGCAGCCGTGGCTTATCAGGAGGAAATCCTAATAATTAAGATTAAATCTGCCTTTTGCTATACCGCTTGATATCCTTATTCCGCGGTGTCGCGCGAATCGCTTGGGTTGATTCAACGTCGACATAAAACTCGTTTCCTGTAGAATTAAAAAATAATCCCCGTTTCCATACTTTCAAAACCTACCTGGATCGATAAAGGAAACCACTCCTAGCAAATGTAATGCCTGTGAGCGCATGACACTGGTAATACATGCTAGCCTATTATCAAAGGATAGTGTTTTATGCTAGGCCGTTAAGTACTTGATTTTCCTAGTAAAAGTAAATTAAGATAATTCACTCGAGTGAAATACCGTGAATATTTTCACTGCCGCATCGATCACATGATAACCGTGAAATTTTTAAAAAAAAATATATTTTAGACTCTTGCGCGATCGAGTGGTACATATGTCCACCTCCCGTTAAAGACAACTTGAGTTCAAACCCAGCAAGGTGCAAATTGTGTTTCTTAATATGCTAGTTTACTTTGTATTCGGAAGTAAAATTGTGTAAATGTTTATATTTTCTACTAATAGTCGCAAAGCACAGTAGAACATAAATGTTAAACCTCTTGCATCGCGCGGGATTCAGTAAGAAATCTGATACCTAAATATATTCTAAATATGGCACATCTTGCTAGCCAATACAGTTGAGCATAAAATAAAAGAACATTTGCCTGCTACGAGTGAACAGCGGATAAATTTCATCTCGTGGGTGACTAACTTAAGTGTTTTCACCCACTCGAAGAAATATTAACTGTTATTTACTCTCTTGAAGCAAATATCCTCTTCGTAATTTAAATTACGATTTATATTTTAATCATGCGTCAAACAATAAGATTTGCCCCTGTGATGAAATGGAGATTGCAAAATAATTTCTCTTTGACTGTCTAAAAATTTTTAACCTTAGAGATCAAGATGTGTATATATATATATATATATATATATATATATATATATATATATATATATATATATATATATATATATATATATATATATATATATATATATATATATATATATTCTATTTTGTTTTCGCAGGTGAAATTCTATTATTTAGCAACCCTACGTGCTCTACAGGATACTGTACGCAAAAAAGTGTCTGTGCAAATTTTCATTATGATTATGCAACGATTTACATAGTCCATGCAAATCATACAAATTTACGCCATCTCTATTTTTGGGGGTGGGGGTAGGTAGCAAACGTTATTATCTAAACTGCTCGTCTGTTCATTTTATTTGCAGCCGCCAGCATTCTAATTTATGATACTACATCACCTCATGGTTCCTGCTGCATCGCCAAAATCCAATGCTTATATCTACAATTGACAAAGCTACTTCAATAAATATGGTTTAAGGGAAATTAAGGCAAAAATATTAGCCCAGGGAAAGCAAATTAGGTTTATGCGTTTCTGATGCACACTATTAAGTATTGTTTCATCATAAGAACTATACCAAAATCTTACTTTATTGACGTATTATAATTAAAAGTTTTATAGATTAATCTTGCTATTTATAATTTACCGTTTTGCGTCAGTTATTTGTCACGTAAAATGATATCCATAATTTGTTGAGGCGTTTCATTCTCCAACTTACCGAAATACGATGTTTATTAGTTGTGTTGTGTGCGAAAAGCATGTTATGTTGAATACAATTACTTTATTATCTGGATGGAACCAATTGTCAATGATCAAGATCGTTCGCAATATATCTTTACTTAGCAATACATTGGTGTCTCGTACTATCATTTAACCTCGTGCTAACATTAATGGAAATCTCTATTTCGTTTCATGAAGATTTAAGTCTTGTTTCATGTAAGCGATAGGGGTATTTTTGAAAACACAACACATACTATCTTTGGTGCCATCTAGTGGTCTGCTGCAAAATGCTTTACCAAAACCTTGCACTGTCTATTGCGGATTGGGGGGACTATTCTAAGTCAGCTTTAGTCTCACGTTACAGCAATTCAGTGCAATTTGGATCAAAGATACAGAAAGTTTGGCTCGTGGCATGAATACATTCATGTTGTTATTTGAATAGAAAATGGAAATAAAACATAACACGCGTTTTGTAGGTGAAAAGAACACAAGTACCTTTAATGTCTGCATTCTTGTGTAACGTTTGCTGATACAATTTTCCACGTGTTTTGCAAACGTTACTCGCATCGTGTAACTGTCACCTGCCTGTGATCAAGAGTTAATACGTATGCATGTACTTGAACAGATAACGCCCATCTGTTTTGAAGACCCATCATAACGTGTCGTATGAAAAAGTGTTAACTGGGCTTTCCAACGAGACATAATATTACAGAAAATACTCCACTCTAATTTAGACCACACCAGAAATTGTCTGCTGAAACTGGTTTTACCATGCTATAATAATTTAGTTCTCGTATCTGTGTAAACTTCATTTGGGTGACGTTAGAATCCGAAAATCGTATTACTTATAGACGTTGATCTCTCCAATGCATATTAACATTATTAAGATCGTGCAGTGACAATATCAAAGATTTATCTAGGCATGTAGAGCCATTGGATTCTTCCAGGCAAATTAGATTCAAAGTCTTTAGAAAAGAAATAAATGTCCAGAGCATCTTGTCTGCATTCACTTAGCACAGTTCCGGCAGTGATAAAAGGAAAAAATCAAATTCTATTCCTTCTTGAAAGGCGGAGAAACACATAAACCAGTCTTAAAATGTAGGCGGTTGGTAGTGGGGCAGAATTGTGGGGTGGGTATCTAGGCGTTTTGTGTAAATATAAAGAAATAAACAAGGAGATATTTCATTAGTGGGAAATGGAAACATTGTATTGCCACGAGAGGTGAAGAAAAAACAATAATTAAAATATTTCCAATTCACGAATGAAATATTGTCTTATATCTACTGAAAAGAACATATTGTTTTCCTTCCATTATGTACTTTTAAAGGTGGAAAATGTAAATTTTCATTAAATTTTCCCAGTCTGTATCAACGCAGTCAACATTGTAGACAATTTATTAATCCGTCAAGGAATTGATTTAATACTAATTGAATAAAAGTAAGTCTGGAAATGTATAATAATGTAGGGCTGCATCTGTGTAAATGTCAATTCTTCATCTAATGTTTTAAATCGAGTCGTTGCTCATTTGATTACTGTTTCTACACGAGAAATGAACCGATCTTGGTTCGTTAACATATATCTTGCGGATATAGGTTCTGTAAAGATTGTTGGTATAGGCAGCACAACATCACAGAGTCGTCGAATTCCAGATACAAAGCATAGCATCCATTAATTGATATAAAGATTTGAAATGAACGATAGTTTACCCAAGTTGTTTTGCGTATTCATTTTCTTATTTGCGCTCTCAAAAGTGAATTATGTGGCCTTGAGAAACTGCCAGTCTAGTAACAGGCTGTTCACCAATATTCGGATAGTCATTCGATTTCAATTTGGAATTAGTATTAATACATGCCAGATTTCTCAAATATTTGCAAACAAGGAGATATATATGATGATAATAAAAATTCCTAGCTAAGCTGAAGAAACAAACGGTTTGCAAATTTGCAAACATATCAAATTTATAGTTCCGTAATGTTCATCAGTTCCCGCAAATTTCATTTTGATGGCGCCAGTAGTTGTTTATGCTCCAGCTTTATAAATACTGAACCAGCCAGCACATTATTGCGAATGAGTTACCTTGCGATGCTGTTGATGAGGTAAGGACAAATGTTACGAACGGTTAAGACAGGTAATGTTTTGCCGCCCAAATATTGTGAAATAAATATTTCGTTCAAAAGTCGTATCTACTGAGACCAACATACACACTTAAGTCCTAGCATCGAGAACATGTCGTTGTACCAACATATTCACGTTTTTTGAAACGTTTTTCGTTTGTAGAAAACGGAAGGACATTAAGATGAAATATTGATAGAATTGTTACCGCACATGTAAGATAATCATTGGTTGGTCACATTAAATCAAAGAGACCATCGAAAGTATTTACCAAATTATATATACAACCTATTGTGCTGAATTAAAGGGGTATATTTGCATGCCTGTTCAATTTCTGCATTATATATGTATCCAAGTGTCCACAAAATATACCGTGTGAAGTATACTTGTAAGTTTCGGAAACGCTGATTAGTTTGTTTCTATGACTACAATATTCATGAAGCAAGATTATTGTACAATTTTAACCCAAGCTTCGAGCACAACTTGCATTGAGTAAGAGACGGGCAGAGTTCCAACGTCCAATATAATGGCGTACTGTTTTTTAAAAAGAAAAATACATCAAAGAAAAGAAGAAAATGTTCTAAACATTTTCATAAAGGAGGAATAAATTTACTATTTTAGGCACAAATCTCGGAATTCAGTTATTTTCTTCGCTTCTATTTCAACATGCAATTTTATTCTCCAGTTTCATCCAACTCGATCAAGTTGTACTTGATGATTCTCAAGCTCTAACGTTCTCGGGTTACATTACCACCGTAGGGTTTGTCTTTATATATAAAACATTTCTACTTGATGATTCTCAAGCTCGAATGTTTTTGGGGTTTCATTACCACCATAGGGTTTGTCTTTTTACATCGTACAGTCTGACATATAATATTCGCTTATATTTTCACCTTCCTTCCTCCAGCAAATTACCGCTGTACTCGCTTATAAGTCGAATCCAACTACAAGTAACATAGACCCTGCCAACGCATAATGCGCGGACAGATCAGAGTTTATGTTGGTTGTTATACAGATTACTCCTAACAAACTGCATCTGCCGGAGTATTATGCGACAACTAATTTGGATTTGTGCTGCTTGCAGTTGGACTCGACTTATATGAGAGTAAGACGGTACCTTCTTGGCGAAGAAATACCCACTTCTCTGCGAATTTATTCAATTTATGAACATAATAAATATGTTATAAATCAAGGTTTTGACAACTTGTATATTAAAATATTTTGGTTATATAATCAACAAGAATTATAAATTGCCATTGATTTTGTTATTCTTAACTGTGGGGGAAGCATTTTCCATTGACTAATTTTGCCAAATGTCTGCGTATTTTCTGAAACTGTCTACTATTCTCTTTTGCCATATATAATTTAAATATCAACGTAATTTAGACCCTTTGTAAAGTACAAGTAGTTGATAGAATGTTGGAAGACAAAACTACGTCATATATTAAGCATGGGTTTAGATCTCAAGAAACGGGTGAGAGTGAAAATAGTTTGATATGTACGGGAGAGAAAAGTACTTATGCAACTTGTAAATAGATATGTAAGGCTTGTCCTAGTCCACTCAACCTTTTCAAACCGCTAGAATCCAGTTTATGCAATACGGACATTTTTGCAATTTAGAAATCTTTTGCGTCAAAGAAACAAAAATACCTCCAAGTCCATAGAATAGAGTTGTTCACAACATAAATAAGAGAGAAGAGCAGCATTGTTCTAAAAACAGCAGTTTTCACCCGGTTGCATTAAACTTAGCAAACAGTTTGTAGACCTCCAAAGATGCAGCTATTGTAGACATATTTATAAAGTCCGGTTCAAATTGCCGCAGTGGTTAAGATATTTCATGAGTCTGACATAACAGCAGCAATATCGATATCAAGAGGTAACGTATATTTGTTTACATATTTCCATGGGACACAATTATGACGAAAGTTACTTGTGTTACAAAATGAGAATACAAATATTGAGTTCTGGATTTCATACATCAAAAATATATCTTGTAATATTGTATAATAGACGCCGATTTTCATAAAACGATTAATGAGTTTAACAGCAAGATAAAATATCGTTAAACACGATAGCAAGATAGATAAAACAGTACGGCATAAGGAAGAAATAAATTATGTGCTTTGGATGTGAGTAATGCACAAATTGTATTTAGCAATAGTCAAGAAAACATATATATAATTTATGGAGAACAAAGTTAAATTTCAAGAGTTGAAGTGGGGACTCTTTATTGGAAGTAGATCTTTTGAATCAACCAAACGGATGGCAACTTTGATATAACTCTGAAATTCTTATACTTATGCATCAACCGTAGGGATGGCAACGTTTGGCATAACTCTGGAATTCTTATACTTTTGAAAGGATTGAAGAAACGTTACAAATTGCTGAAAATAAAAGTACCCGTTTTAGCTGGGAGTCATGATGGCCTCCTGATTACGTTTCAAGACAATTTATCAAAGGTAAAGTAATCTCAAGCTGTTTCTACACCGTTTTAAATAAGTGACGAAGAGCTGAATTTAAAACAATACTTTCTACAATATTGAAAGTTTGTTTGCTTCCACAAATTTTGTTCAGTGTGGGGGACATATTTTATGGGACAAGAAAGAAAAGAAAATACTTACAGTTGCTTACAACCTCAAGAACGACCATGAAGCTCAACGATGAAATGACTGCAAATTTTGACAACGAAGAAAGTATAGATGTCAAATGTGTGAAACACGCGTCAAAAGTTAATGCCACTCAGAGTAACAATTACACAGCGTATATCCCCAAGCTGCCACCCAAATATTGTTAGGACTGAGTAACAATTACATGGTGTATATACCCCAAGCTGTTACCCAAATGTTAGGACTGAGTAGCAATTACACGGTTCATATCCCGAAGCTGCCACCCAAATATTGTTAGGACTGAGTAGCAATTACAGGGTGTATATCACCAAACTGCCATTCAAACATTGTTTAGATTAAATCGACAGAGATTTATACAGATACGTACCGAATCTGAAACCATTTGCGGAGTCTAGAAATCTAGACAGATTTACATCTAATTAGAACAATCAGTACCGCAAATATCTATTTCAATACTAACTATAGTATTTACTATTGCAGATCTTATTTACGCACTGGTATTGGACTATTTACAGCTCCATTTTATGGTGGACACTAGAGAATAATATAAGCTTGATTTATGTTATTCATACGATGAATTTTGTTTTATTGTTTGTATACCTCTTTTCAATTTCATACGTTTATGGCGCGTTAGATATTGTGCCATACTCCAGTATGTGAGCCTTACTTGGATTTAATTGTATTTCATTTTTATGTGTTCACGTGCGATGCAGACTGTCAAGTTTATTTGTATGTAAGCTATAGGATGAAATATTTATTTATTTATTTATTTATTTATTTATTTATTTATTTGCATGTTTCGTTTTACACCCTATGGTTCCTATGTATTTTTGCTTTAGATACTGACGTACCTCTCAATTTAGACTATTTTGCGAAGAGAAAGATTCGAATTGCAAACGTCTCGATATGAAATGCAACCATCTTGCCTTTCGCGCTATCGAAAGTACTCAATAACAATATGAAATTCCCTATAGGCTAATACACTAACATAAACGAATTGGCCTTGTGCTTATCATTGCATTCAGACAGTAAATACTTTAGTATTCCAGAGGCTGCATTAATGTCGAGTTAGCGACGGTTGATCCTGCCTGTGCATTAACTTAAGCTCAGCTGACAGAAAAATGAAATGAATATCACAGATGACACTTTGTTTTGCAAGAATAAAAAGACATTTTCAGCGTTTCTGTGGAGGGTGGTTGAAGCCGACGAAGGGCACTGTATCATTCGCAATATGAACACTGTAAACAGATCTCCATCCAGACTGTTGACATAGTGTTTATATACTTGTTGAGATATGTCACTATGATGAATACATCCCAACAGAGGATGTAGCATTTTTGTCCAGTTATGCAGCCTTAAGGATTGGGGGATATTTTTGAAAATATGAAGCAGTGATATATCTCTTTGGTAACATCAATTCACGCGTCTCGCGAGACTATTCAAGATGAAGAAATGGAAATTTTTCCTCGTGTGTAATATGTCCGTAACTAGTCTTAAATTTTTTCAGTCCCAGAAAATTTATGTCTTCACATTAAAACTTAGTTTGATTTTCTTCGATCCAATTATTCATGTTTGAAAAATAAAAAAGGGAACAGTAAGTCTTTAGAAAAGTGATCTATGCAGCTTTGTATTATTTTCCATTGCTTCAGGTTTTATTTGCAAATGCTTAGTTCGATCGTGCTTAACCAGCAAATGATAACTATAATAATAATAATAATAATAATAATAATAATAATAATAATCACAATCATAAATGCAAATTCATACTGATGACAAAAAAACGAAAATGACTGCTGGAATTTACAACAGTATTTCGCAAAAGTCATGATAAATAAAATGTGTGCACATATCATAGCCATGATCTCGATCTCAACGTTAAGGTCACAGTCAGGGAAAATATAGATATTAAACCAAATAAGAAACTTTTATAAAGATTTAGTCTGTTATATGAGTTGACAGTGTCTCGTGTATTCAGGCACACCCTCCGCCTTCAAGGTCGATGACAAATCAAGGGATAATATTAGTCAGTGGCCTGGCTCCTTATCGATTTTATCTCTTTGAACACTGCCGATATGTTGATAAATTTGAACTTAGCTCCACAACTTCTATGTACAGAGATCGAGGTGATTAGTGGAAAAGGTCACAGCATGGCATATAATGTGCTGTACCCGTATTACAGACAGCCTCAAGGTTGTGTCACATCCTAAAGTCTTTGCGCCACCTTCAAGAGGTTGAGAGGGTATTCTGCAGGTTTTATACTTACTAAGACATATATTGATATGGACTTCAATCCATGTGATTTTGATGTAAAATGTGGGTGCTTTGAGGACGTGCGCCTTAAAATTTTCTTCGACTTTCTGTAGATGAAGTTACATCGGTAAGGGGATAAGAATGCATACATGTAATTGGCATGCAGACATGGTGCGTTCCTCAAGATGTATGTTTAAAAATAATTTTCCATCAGTTTAGTATGACAAAAACGTTGGTGCCAAAGAATTCTTCACATGAAAATTTTTGTGAAATTGGCTAAAAATGAGGAGTTCTCCAAATACTAGGAAAGTGCGACACAACGCTTATGATATCACACATTAAATTTTAATCATCTGCCGTGCATGCAGAAAGGAAAGGGAATAATATTGTAATGTGTTGAATTTTGAATAAGTATGGAACCTTAAAATTGAATTCATTGTGCATTAAAATTTTATTACAGTCAAGCCAGCAAGGTCTTTGTGAAGGGTCACTTCGACCTTTTCTTCATGTCAGTGTTAAGCTTGAAAGGCGAGCATCTACGGCTCATTTTGTCCTGAGAAAGTAAATATTAAAGTTACCGACCATAACCGCTTGATGTGAATCCTATGTCAAATAGTCATTTTCAAAGGGAAGTTGATCTGCATCGTATTTCTCAGATTCTAGGCTGTCAAAATCTGACGGAAGAAATAATTATCTTTGGGTAAATTTAGGAACCGCTGATTACGACTGGTCAGTTTAAATTACACCTTGAAAGTAATGTTGAATTTAAAAGTAACGACCTTCGTCGAATTTCTTTAGTATTAAATTTCCTGCGTGAGGAAAAGATTTGGCTCCGGGGAAAAACTAAAGAATAGTGCTTTCCTCGTTAAATAAGTAAAAGGGGACCAGGGGGCTGTCTTGTAAGAAAAGACAGGCTTTAGTGCTAGGACGCACAATTTCTGAAAAGAACAGCATTAAGGAAACAGCTCCCAGGAACAGGCGGGGACAGTCCGAAGAGATGAAGCGTTCAGAATAGGAAGATCAAGGAAGATCAACGTATACACTGAGGGGGAAAGACGTGTGATACACAGAAACGAAGACAGAAAGCGGCGCTAGGTGATGCAAATCAGGCGTGGACGTTGTGCTCTTTTCACCACTCGTTACCATGATGAACGAGTCCAAAATAGAACACTGCTGTTGAGATTCTGTTAACGTAAATTTGTTTGAATTGAAGCTGACACTATTAGCTGTTGTTTTTTTTTTTTTGAGGGGGGGGGTTGTTGTTATCGATTAAATTGTTATTTTCTTGTCTAAAGGGGGCTCGTATTGTATTATTTCTTCTCAATAGTCTTGCTCAGTTCTCTGTTGATGTTCTATCTATCCACTCACATCGGGCAATAAAATCGACGGAGGTCATCCTCTAGATAACGACAGCCAAATCTAATTAACCATCCCTCTTTATCAAGAGGGACAACGTTACAAATATAATCTTTGTTTCCAAAGTATACAAGGCAAACATATATAACAGACAGCCCTCTTGGTCGAATTTTATAACAATATTTGTGGGCAAGTTGGACAATAAAGGTACACATTACAATTGATCTGTGTTGCTTATCACATATAGGTATCATTTACTTTCTTCAATGTGATGATGTGACAATAGTCTTAAATGCGCTAATGTGCCAAAAGTCTTGATGTATCACAATGATATAATCCAAAATATCCTTGAATGAATACAAATAATTCCAGAATAGTTTTTTTTTGTACACAAACATTAATGAGTACTTTGTAATTCCAATGAATAATTTAAACAAGTACTTCCTTTCCAGCTCCAACTGAACACAGATAAAAGACTGATTCTACAACAGATGTTAAGATAGGAATTAATAATTCTGATGCAAAGAACCTTAATATAAAAACCTAAGGTACAATAAGAAGACCAGGATGAGGACCAAAAGTTCATTTCCAGAACGTTCTAACTTGTAAACAAGGCCAAGTTTTCTCCTTGTATTTTCGTAAAGAACATTGCAAACATCGGGTAGACCAAGCCTTTAAAGGGAAAAACCGATGTCCTGAACTCAGATCCAAATAAACATGTTTAGAAATATCTTAATATCTACATTCATGGACAAAAGTTAGCTATATAATATGTTGTATACAAAATGACCCTTACAATCTACAATCATGTACAAAAATGAAACATATGGATAGACATAACAAACTCCTATATGTTTAAACATATTTACACAAACATTGCACAATGTTTGCATATTTGTATGGTATGGGAATGTGTCGCACATCAACACTGGTTCACTATTACCTCTTATTTAGCACAAAAATTTGGTGACATATTTCCTGGCTAAAATTTAAATGTCTCTTCGCCTTTTTCTATAAACAAATGCACTAAGAATGCATCTTAGAACTGACACATTTCATAAACTTCCTGAATTTTGAACACTAGTTGTAGATGATGTATATGTCCAAGTTAAGACGCCTTTTAGCCTGGAAATTACACTAGGAAGGCATCTTTGAATGAAAACATTTCGCATTAAAACTAGGTCAATATGATCTCTTTTCCTGAATTTTGATTAGTACATAAAAATAGTGTATATTATACAAATTATAGCACCTTGTAATATATAACCAACAAACATGCATGTCAGGTGGATATCGGCAATCGGTAAGGTCACACTCTAATATTAGATTGTTGTGACCAACAATCTATGGCTTGTTAGCCACGTTCAAACGTATAAGCTGGTGTCGGGGGGGGGGCATCTCTCTTGTGTGCTTCTTATCACTAATACCTCAAGTTCACACACAACTTTAGTTTTTATGACTAAAACCTGAAGACAGCAAGGGTGTGTGTGTGTGTGTGTGTGTGTGTGTGTGTGTGTAACAGTTACAATTGAACCCTTACAATTCATCAAATTCAATTAAATAACATGACACAATCCGAATCAATACAATTAACTGTCTCAGATAGAGAGTCTAAGCTGTCTAGGGTCATATGCTTACAGAGTTCCCTCCAAATATGAATGCATTTATTATTTTATTTTATAAATGAAGACAACGTGATTCATTTTTATATCAGTGATCTTAGACAAATATATTTCTAAATTGGATTGTACTTTATGGCATGTCTTCATATCAGATTCCACCCTATCTCTAACTTTATGGCATGTTTTACAATTTTCGAAGAACGAAAATTTGATTGTGTCTATAATGAATTGTTTAGTCTCCTCAGAATCTTGTTCAATATATATATATATATATATATATATATATAGTAAGGGTATATATATATGGAGGAGAGAGTATATATATAAGTATATATATATATATATATATATATATAGGTAGAGAGGAGGAGGATGCATCTGCGATAAAAACGATATAGTTTTCTTGAGAACAGATATAGTTTATCGTTCAATAAAGGTTTTCTTGTATGACTTGGCAAATCAAGAAAGATAACTGTAATGGATCTCGAATTATTTATTTTACTTAACAAAACTGAAACACCTAAGACATTTTATACTGGATAATCTTTATCTAATTGGTGTCAAAAACGATCACGTATCTTTCTGTATGCATCCTTGATAATTACAAAAGATGTAGTCTTTCTTAGATCGTTAGATCTTTTCCTCCATAGTCGTCCATAGTGTTATAAAATATGCCGAATATATATCGATGCCAACCCTGTTTCCATCCTTTACCATCAATTCAATATTAGTTTGCTTTAAGAGAGAGAGAGAGAGAGAGAGAGAGAGAGAGAGAGAGAGAGAGAGAGAGAGAGAGAGAGAGAGAGAGATGATGTTGTAAGGTAAAAACGTAAACTTTCCAAAGAAAATACCCATACGATCCAATTAAACCACAAATGGATTGCCTTCCTATTGCTCCAAACAGCGTATCAAAACTGCTTTTGTAAAAGGAGCATAATGGCTATACGTATTCAAAGTATTTCGTCTCATCAGCGGCAGAAATTAACACGAAGGCATCAAGATACATTTGTAAGAAGCCTTCCTGTGATTTTGATGCTGCACATGTCAACATTACGGGTGGTCAAATACCCCTATGAACATAAAAACCTTGACCTTCTATATACGTTTCTTTTAGTCGTTATGCATTGAACACACGAATGTTTGGCCATTTTGAATGAAACAGACGAAACAGAAGCAACGTACGTTTCATAAAAATGTATAAAATAGTGCACCTTTAATGGATGAAACTTATTATAAGCACAATCGGGGTTCTATCATCGAGGTAAAGGATTCAAGACAATATTTTAGGTATCTGTTGCATTTTCCATTCTTCTCAAAAACTCAAAATAACAGTTTGAGATATTTGAATGAACAAATTGATACATTTTTATATGATTACTTGAAAATGTGTTGCATTCCAGTTTGGGTCTATCTTCAGGGTCGATGTCACATGCATATTATTTCATAATTGTGTTTTCTTCCTGCTTTGCATCTTAAACGCTGATTCTCTGATGAATCCCGTGATTTTGATGGCCGTCGGTTCTCAGGCAATTACATACATTTTACATTATTGACCATTTTCTTTCCTTGAAAAGTTCGTACAGATTGACCAATACTGGAAATTGCATTTAATCGCTACAGATCGTGAGTAGATTTGATGCTGCGTAAGTTAATGCCCCCAGGGCTTACTTACATTCTTGACTGATTTCCTAAATTTGCTTTTGATTTGCTACATCGTCAAATGGTGACCAGTTGCCTGTGCGCTTTACATGTAAGGCATAGTGTGTTAGCAAAATGGCTTCGCACATCAACAAATGTCTTTAACAGATTCGTAGCCCGAAATTAAACAACAACAAAAACAACAACAGTCAAAAGAGCAACAGAAAGAAGTACAAGAAAAACAACAAGAAAAAAATAAACCACAGATTCAACGACAAAAGCAAGAAGTTAAACAACAACAACAACAACAACAACAAGCTGAGAAACCACAAGTGACACAAAAACCAGAAACGATGACAACAGAACAAAGACTGAAGAAAAAAGCCAAACGATGCCTTAAGATACAACAGAAGAGAAGAAATTACTACAAACTCGACTTTGACGAGGAGCTAGGAGAAGAGATACAATGAAAAAAATAAAAAATAAAAAAATAAAACGACAAACCAACCCCCAACCCCCCCAAAAAAACAAAAACAGAAGATCCATACAGGACAAAACCCCTACAATCAAGTACAAACCCTATAATTGATAAGCAACTCTAAAATTAATTTCAAAAATTAAAATTACCTCCTAAATAGAAAAAGAAACAATAACACTAAATCGTATGATATTATAGCATTTATCCAAACATAACACGACACCTCTATGTACCCAAACAATTAGCTAGGGGGCATTCCCTGTAGTTTTTAGAAGACAAAATATAAAAGGATGCCCCCCTCCAAAAAAAAAAGAGAAAAAAAGAAATTAACGGACCAGAACAATTTTTGAAATGTTTAAAATGATTGTTAAAAATCTAATTAAGTTAGCGATACACAGATAAATATAATAATTTCTTATGCAAGAACTATGCAAAGTTAGTGTTGTTAGCCGCGATACACACGGCCATGGTCTCAATCGGTCTGATATTTTAAGTACGGTTCATATGTAAGCTTGCTATACAATATATCAGTCGGGTTTTGAATGCTGAAATAATCAATATTGACGGGATGTAAGCATATTTTGATCAATGTTCCCATCTCATTAGATCAATCTGGTAATTGTAAAATAATAAAGTATTTTGTATATTTGATGGTTTAGATCATCAACTTTTGTTTGTTTATTATTTTAATACTCTGCATCATTTCAAAGTCCATGCTACTCTTACATGTGTCTGCTATAAATGTCTTTAAGGTTAATCCTTTAAAGTGTACAACAACAAACAGAATTTTATATGAATCAGCATCAGTCTTAAACATGCAACATTGATAAATAGTATCTTTCGTTTAATTTCGATCTTATTGGATGTTCTAAATAGTATTTACTTTCTAGCAGGGCCGTAGAGAGCGATCACGGGCCCTGGAGTAAGAAGCACTCGGGCCTCTCCTAGCTATTATTCAAACAAAATTTATCTTTTATAAAATTAAAAAGTATTGTTCGGCCCGAGCCCCGAGGATATATCCTCGGTTGCCACCACCCCACCCCCTTGTCGGCCCTGCTTGCTAGTAAAACATTTAAAATATATTGTATCAAATTTTTCAATGAAAAAGGGAAAATATCCAGGGTCAGTAAAAGCATTACTCATAAAACAATGTTACAATGTTAAACAGGGAAAGCACAGACCGCTACTATAAGCACGCTCTGATCCAAAAAATGTCAGTTTAATTACTGTTTTTTAGGAGGCAACAATTCTAACATTGACTTACTATCTGGGCTAGGATGGTGCGGAGAAAATGGTGTTAAAATCTGAATCTTTGTTGTGTGCTTTCTTTGTTTTGCATTTTTTTTTTCTTCGTCCTTTTCTCTATGTAATACTGTGGCTACTTAAAATTTCACTTGCCCAACAATGCTATTTACTTAATTCGGGCTACTCGGGCTCAGTAAATGTCATTCCGTCTTTATGCCATACTTTATAGTGGCATAACTCAATTGACTGAGGAGAAATTTCACTACATAAAGGCGCCTCTGCGCAACATGCCTGACACATTTGTCCCGAGTTTAGTTTCAATAAATTGAACGCTTTGAGTGGTTTGCGATTCGAAAATAAATCTATATTTACCCTATATTTTATGCGGAGGAGTGCAGGGGATTAGAAATGACAGTTCAGTTAATTAATAATACGAAATATTTTAACCAAGTTAAGTCGGCACATCTTTCTTGTTTTGTAACTTTACAACGAAGACGGTCTTGGCAGGCACCTCTACTAATAGCTAGCGTGCCACTAAAGGCAGCATTGGTGTAGATGAGAGTCGGCGCCAGTAGACGCGATCTTGTGCCTTCTGCAATCCGGTGTGCAGTCTGAGGCTGAACTCTTTAATATCCTGTTCCACCATTCGGAGCCAGGTGCTTATCTTCCATCACCGCGCTGGTTTCTAATTGCCGCTTTAAGTACACGGTTGTGATCCATATCAGGAGGTGCGCAATCAATGTGACAAAGAAAGGTGCAGACGTCTAAATCTGATGGTATCTGTGACCGGCGGTTTCTTCGTTCTGTCTCTGATCTGTGGTGGTTAACATAGTGTCGTCACGAATATGTGTCACAGCTACCAAGTTTACATATTTCACAGTCATAAAATAAGGATTGCTCATTAAAATATTTAAGATGTATAATTTCTTAAAATTTGAAACATTAGATGCTTGTTTAATGTAATGCTGCAAACCATTTCATCAAACTTTACTGGCGTAATTAAAACATTTCTTTAAATACCATTTACGAACTTTCTTATACATAAATCATTGTTTTCACTCGACCGTGTACTCGTTACGCTAATGTTCTTTACAAATTTATAAACATTCAGATATTAAGGTGTTATTCAGATACTCTTGTGTTATTCAGACACTCTGGTACTAATTTAGTGAAGACCTTGAAAAAAAGAACAGCTTCTCTATATAAAATAACGTAACACTCGATTGGCATCCATATAAGCGTGTTGAATAGAATGATGTGGATGTCAAAATATCGTTGAAATTTATAATCAATAGGCTTCTCTTTTATATAAGCTGTGTAATCTCTGCATGTAAGAAGAACCAATGGGTTTTCCAAAAAAAGTACTGCAGTATATATCATCTGGAAGACAGCTGTATTGTATATTTTTAAGGATCAACTGATCCGACATAAAACATGTCACCTTTCTAAAATTCTTTTATTTTCCATAGAAACTTTTATTAAGAGTGTTCCAACGTGGTCGGACCAGAATACTGTATATTCATTAAGAATAGCTAAAAGTTCCGTATATGTAACAAATTTTTGTATGATTTACTTCGAAAATCAGTTATATTCGTTTGACTGTTTGTTGTACTGGTCAGATAGGCATTAACAGGGTTTAAAACATCAGCTGGATTGTCTGTAAGTTTATTGTCATAACATGCATTTGATAGCACATTGTAAGTCTTCGCTAAGTGTGCCCTTAACAATGCCAGCAAATTTATCACTAGTGTATTACGATCCATCATCTGCATGCACAGACACTGAAGAATGTTTCGTACACTATGTTGTATTTGATGTTAGCTGGAACAGTCGGTTTTGTTAATTGGCCACGGATTAGATCAAACAAGCGGCATTTTATAGCGGCATATTTCCCCAAGGATCCCTCTACGGATCCATCTTACTGAATGCCGATAAGAAGGGCCATTTTATACAACCCAGTAAGTGCCGTCTATACCAGTTTGTTAGACGAGTCCAAATACAAACAATACAGACCAGCTCTGCCGTCGCATCATGCGCATTGAACACGACTTACAAGCGAGGATATACGTTAACGCCAGGTGGGTGAAATATATATATATATATATATATATATATATATATATATATATATATATATATATATATATATATATATAATACTATCATACAGGTCAGAGAATATTTAATTCGTACTCTACGGAGATTTGAACCCAAGTCCGCGGGTAAAAAGCACCCATCGCCTTGCCTGCACGCACCAGCCCATATTCCTTCATGACTAAGCCCGCATCACCAAGAAATGATGCGATTGAATCGGTGTTACATGTACTCGTGCGTAGCGGACACACTCGCATGACGACCCAATAATTAATTCTCATCTATCTGCACAGTCATTCCGGATTCCTATAAAAAGTATATAGGATTAATTATTGAGAATTATAAATATACACCAGACAGAACGGAAAGTGCTATCCCTGGATTCTATGGGAGAATTCTTGATAATAGTAAGAACTAATAGTTAATACAAATAATACTGCCATACAGGTTGAGAATTAATTACTAGGTCGTCATGCGAGTGTGTCTGCTACGCACGAGTGCATATAACACCGATTCAGTCGCATCATTTTTTGGTGATGCGTGCTTAGTCGTGAAGGAATATGGGCTGGTGCGTGCAGGCAAGACGATGGGAGCCGTTTACCCGCGGACCTGGGTTCGAATCTCCGTAGAATACGAATTACAAATTTTCTAACCTGTATGATAGTATTATTTGTATTAAATATTAATTCTGCCTACTATTATCAAGCATTCTTCTATAGAATCCAGGGATAGCACTTTCCGTTCTGTCAGGTGTATATTTATAAAATTATATATATATATATATATATATATATATATATATATATATAAAGGAGGCCTTGATCTACCATTGTGTATTTGCATTTTCATCTGACATCTCGATGTTCAAACTTTACTGAGATTTGTAATGTCTTCTTGAAGTAATAAGTACTGTCTGTTGAAGGTGAATGGATCAAAGTTTGTCGAATTAACAATGTCTCTCAGTTATTTGAGCTTTCTAAACTTGAAGAAATATTTAATTATATGCCCTGTTTCATCTTAAGGTTTTACTTAGCTTCCCTTCTGACCTTCACCAAGTTTTAATATTATATTCAACTGAAGAGTTTTACCCTTTGATTCCCATCATTTGTCGTAAAATATACTAGAGATTGTTTTAGTACTCCAGGTGATACTGAATATAGACTTGGCACGGGTCATGGTAAGTTCGGTCACTGATATTGTACATGATTCAGTCGGAAAATTATTTTAAATGAAATAATGCTTGAAATAAAGCTGATGCTATTTTGTTTATGCTTGACACGCACCTGATCGTTGCTTCACAAGACGCTCATCAATGTAAAGTGTAAATCTATTTAGTTTATGTCCACACTGTGCACAGAGTAGAAGAAGAAGAAGAAGAAGACGACGACGACGAAAAGGAAGAAGACATGATGATTTAGGAAGAATTAATCGTATTTATGGGCATACACATTTCCTAAATGGGGAAAAAAGTAATTCAAGTGGTAATACCAAAGCCATCCCCACTGTTGAGATACCAATTCTTTTTACACTGGTATATTTCAGTATCTCATTTTAAATATATAATGAAATCGATTATCATCTTCTGCTACAACACCGCGTGAATTTAGACACGCACACTGACAAAATAGCGTTTAGGCTTTGGTTCTTATGTGTATCCAGGTACTGAAAAAGAAGAGCTCAGTATTGCAAGTAACTGCTGAGAAACGGAATATCCGCTTAGCGTATAGATTGAATTTGTATGGAACGCCTTGACTGTCTTCCGTTGTTTACATTTTACATATTCAGTGCTTATTTCATTATACGTGGTGGATATTCTATTATACATGATGTTTATTTTATTATACATGGTGCATATTCCATTTTACATGGTGCATATTACATTATCCATTACACGTAGTTTGTTTTCCTTTATACGTGGTGCTTATTTCATTATACGTGGTGGATATTCCATTACGCGTGGTATATTTTCTCTTATACGTGGGGCATATTTCATTTTATCACATAGTCGGTACACTTCGCCTACAGTGTGTGCAGTTTCATGTTTTTGATATTATACGTGTGAACATATCACTTTATGTGATTCTGATTGGTCCAAATAAGCCCATGAAGTTATTGTGCACGATCCTCTTTACTGATTGGCTGGGATCGTGGGAAAACGTTTTTAACCTCGCCTTCTGGAATGTTTTGTTTTGAATGAACATTTTTTGGCTGCCATTTTTTAACTCGACTCGCGAAAGGAAGTTGAGGAAAAATTATCTCGGCTGTCTGAATATGGATATGTTACCCCCATAGGGGTTTGTTATGTCATGTTTAACAATATCATCATAAGAAAAATGGCGTAAAACTACAAGACAAGAACAACAATAAGAAGTAAAACTAAGGGTATTGCTTATTTGATAGAGGGTGGCGGGGGGGGGGCGGTATATCTGTAACATAGATATAGAATCCACCGTATATACAAGCTGTGGTTTAAATGTTAACTTAAAGAAGTAACTAAACTCACCTCTGTTCACAGAAGAATCTGGACATAAATGGGTCTCCTAACTGACAGAACTTTATCCAACCACAGCATCTTTACGTAGTATATATGGGATGTAAATCCGACACGAAAAGAAATTTGTTGACGTCTTCTGTACAGTCTATTGTTCCAAATCAAATACTGCAAATATCCGGTCACAAATGCATTGTGGGAATTTTTGCATCCAGTAATCCTATTTCACATGAAAATTACAACAATGTAACCTTTAGTTCCGAAAGTGACATTTTAGGGTAAACATGTACTCTACTGTAGGCCTCCTGTACTGTGTATCGTATCAAACAATGTGGCAGCATCACATCGCATTGGTCATTCTGTTTTGAAAAATGATTTTGTCGTTATAAAATGTTCTGTTTATTCGGATGGAAGGTTTTTCTTTGATTTATAGTTTGTAAAACAGTACAATCTACTTTTACCAGTTCAGCTTTGTTTGGGACTATATTTTATGCACAACAAATGAAAGGTGCACCGTCTGTCAATGAATGAAATTATTCGTTCTTCTTTCTATCTAAATTATTTCCACTGAAATAAAAACTATGTGATAAAAAGAATCTCAAATGGGTAATGATTTAATATTAAATTTATGAAACTCGCAAAAGCTGGATATTATTTAACTCGTTTCATAAATTCAATATTAAATTATTACCCATTTGAGATCCTCTATATACATGATGGATATTTCGTTTTCGTAGTGCTTATTTCATTATACCTGGTGGATATTCCATTTTCGTGGTGCTTATTCGTGGTCGATATTCCATTATACGCTGTGCATATTCCATTATACGTAGTGTATTTTCCCTAATACGTTGTGCTTATTTCATCATACATGGTCGATATTCCATTACACATGGTGCATATTTCATTATACATGGTGCATATTCCATTATACGTGGTGCATATGTCATAATGCGTGGTACATATTCCATTATACGTTGCTCATGTTCTAGTATACGTGGTGCTTATTTCATTAGACTCAGTGCATTTTACACTATACGTGGTGCATATTAAGTTTATATGTGATGCATATTCCAATATATGTGGTCCATTCGACCTTGTACGCAGTGCTTTTCACATTATACTATTTCAGTAATATGATACTTTCTGCTACTCTTACGGACGTTAGCGAGTACCCCCGAAGATGGGCTGTGTTCGTGCTCTAGATGTTTACCCTCACACTGTGTAACTTCAGAGTTTCCTAGACCAAAAAGTAGGCGATATAATGTTCAAGTCACTATTTGTTGTAAACCTGGCAAGGATGGGAGTAGACATGATTGGGGACAGGGTCCGATTGAAAGAGAGAATGAAACAGCTGAAGACCGCCAGCGAAGACACGAGCGGTCTACTATCTCCGTCATGTAATCTTCTGAGCAAACTTGATTCCCGATAGACGTTCGCCTAGGGTATATCAGTATTAGACCATGGATTCCACTGTGTACCGTGTCGGGAAATATACGGGTTGTTAGTGTTAAAAAGAGGAGCCGAAGGCCATTTATTTATTTTGTTTTTACTGGTAACACCCTTTATGTTAGCCCAATAAGGTTTTACCAACCTGTATACAAGCGAATCCATTTCATGGTCTGACTGATTTATTGCATTGTTTTGTTAAAGCAAATTTTTTAAAAATGGAAATATTTTATATTTTTGAAGCATTTTCCCACTGTGAAGGCCCATTATATCACTCCAATTTGTCGATCAGTATTTTTTTCCACTCCTAGATGATTCACATGTGCCAAAAGGAATTTGCGCAATGTGATGAAAATGCCTTGAGTTCCATGAAATGGACGGTTTCTGCGTAAAGTCCCTTATCCACAGAAGCATTTCTTCATTTAGAAAAGTAAAATTACATTTCTAATGATTTTTGCCAGTATTTTTGAAGCAATGTTTTCAGTGTTATTAATGTTTACGTATGCAAAATTCAATAAAGGCATCTAATTAAAGCAAATGAATAGTTTTCACACGAATTTATTCAAGGTCACACTTTCACAATATTTTTTCAAAACTTGATAAAGTAATTATAAATAACTTTAATATATGATAAAAATCACAATTTCCATTTCTAACAAGGGTGTATTTCCTATAACAGACTAAAATAGTGGGTAGAAAGGTATGCATTTAATTTTTTAACATATCTTTTATAATTTTTTTTTCATTCAATAATTATTCTAAATCGAAAGCATGTTGTCAAACACGCAGTTGCTCCGCTGTAAATACATAAACACACATCTAAAAATAAAATTTAAAAAGTATCTACCTTCCTGCCCAATTTTAAAAAAAAATTTTGGGTGGAGTAAAAGGTTTTTGTTGTTGTTGGGGTAAAAGCGTGCTCGGTCAGGTTACAATTTTGTTTCTTCCTCAACACCCTGACCAATTGTGCCTTCTATTTTAGGTATAATTAGAACTATTATAAAAATTGTCTTTAATGGAATCTTTAGACCTTTCCCTAGGAAAATCCTTCTTACTGAAATTAATAATGGCGAACGGGAAGAGAAAACTCAATTTAATGGTATTTTTATCAACGGTATGATGTTGTGTTATATGCTTGGAATAATATTGATTTCAGATTGTTGTTCCCCTGAAACTTCCATTAGATCCGCTAATTCAGTGTCAGGCTTCCATTTCAGATGCTTTGTGGCTTTCATCAGCGTAATCCTCTGAGACCAAGCTTTACATTTACACGCCGCGAGACTCTAGACAAAGGACATGCACAGAATAGGTTAAGCTGCCCATTAGAACATTTGGAAAATCATTGTACCAATACATACTATTTCGGGGTATGTGGAAAGTATTTGTATTTCATGCATTACATTGAGTATTTTATTGAAACTATGACATTAGTTTTACCTGTAAGTGAAAAATAGGCACCAATCAACACTTTTAAAGATTGTATTAACTGTACGGGGAAAATTTTGTAAGGAGATATACTTTACTCCTAAGGACCGAAATTATTTGCAACTTGTTTTCTAGCGATAATTGAATTGCCATAATGCATAATCCATAATAGTGGTCTAAAATTTTATGAATCAGCAAGAATCAATGTAAGTACATGTAATTGATAATTGGTTTCCTGGAGGCCATTGATAGGCATCCAATATTAAGGTGAGCTACATAAAAATGTACAATGCAAGGTTCATGACAGGCATGAGACGTTGCTTATGATCTTCAAGTCTAATGGGAATGCTCTGGTATGATTAGTGCGGATGCGGTTACTTTTCGTCTGAAATTTGATGTGTGCACACTAATCATTTTACAAAAGTGATATCATTATTATGCAGCAATAGCGTAACTATTGAAAACCCCTAACAAATCCTACATCAACAGGGGAGTGTATCAACAAGCGATCTCGATATTTATATTATAAGACTAAAAATACCACAATTATTTCTTCTCACTAAAAATGTACTAAGCGAAGACCGTCATCTACAAACACTTTTACGCAAAGTAGTGATAAAAAATAAGCTTTAATACAATTACTTATTGGTCGATGTTAGTAAGAGTCTAACAAATGCTGCATTTAATAAATCTCGTTTTCTCATGCACATGAAATATCAACTGTATACAGCCCATAAAGTAACAAGAATGTGTAGGTGTATGAATGGTAAGCAATTATAAACTATGACATCAAATAAGTTATCCGTTTAACTGACAGTAGCAACTGCAATAAGATAATAATTTAGATATTAAAAAAATGAAAAGATTAAACGACATTATGGTGTTTTCAACAAGGAATTTAATACTTATATATTCGATATGTCTGAACAGATTGTACGAAGTCTTTTAATGCATTGGTTGTTTGTTTTTGGTATGGTTTTGGCTTGTTTTGGTATGGTTTTGGTTTGTTTTGGCATGGTGTTGGTTCGTTTTCGCATGGTTTTGTTTTGTTATGGTATGGTTTTGGTTTGTTTTGGCACGGTTTGGGTTTGTTTTGGTATGGTTTTGTTTTGGTTTGGATTGGTTTATATTTCAATTAGTTTTATCACTTTATTCGCACATATAACACTTGTTTTATAACATGCTTTAAACAAGCTATCTAATTATCTGCAACTTTTCATATTCAAGTTTCATGCAACTAAAGACCAGTCTCCAATATTTTAAGACAGCGTTTAAGCTAAGATACGAATTATCGTGAACTAAGCAAAATGGTTTGAACTAACACGTAGAAGCGGCATGCCTTGCTGTACCTACTTACCACGTACCAATTTTCAAGCATTCCAACTAGAACACAACTTTTGGACCCATTCGTTTTGAAGATGGATGCGTATGTACAAAAGAGTCATGTGACGGGGGGAGATCGTTTATACAGCATGAAAAATAATCATGGACCAAGCACCATGGTACCCTACGTACAAGAAAAATCATTTGTGACTGATTCAGAGGGATTACCATCGAGTACGACTTGATACTTTCGATCATTCCATAAATCTAGAGTGTAATGCTGATCTTGGTTTTTATGAAAAGAAACAAACTTTTATAAGGAGGAATTTAAATTTACAATATAGCTTATAAATATATAATAAATCTAAATCAAAAGTTTGTCGTTTAATATTCCAAATGGACAACTGGTTTTTTATACAATACATTTTTTATTTTTACATTTCGCATGCCAGAACACGCGTTATTATTAAGACAAATATTCATTTTGAAAATAGATGATACGTTTTAAAAGGATCCTAATGTCTGTATGCGACTATTGCTGAACAAATACACAATCAGCCAGAAGTGATTCAGCAAAAATTGAATCAAACACTAGAACATGTATATTTATCCAACGTAAACAGTACAATTCAGTATTGCGTAATTCATTTGAAAAGTTAATGTTTAGGGACCTGATAGGTCCATAAATTATGCATCCACATCCGGTTAAAATGTTGTTGGTTTACATTTCTGCATATACAATATCTCCCCCACCCCAACTCAACGTGGAAATCACTTTCAGTTTGAAGGAATGTATATAAACGAGTGTTTCTCTTTATGAAAGGGGCATTAAATGTAACTAGTGTAAAATATGCTATGAAACAAACACAAATTAATCTGCTATCAGGAACAATTACTTAACGGTAGAAAAAAAATAATACAGAGAACCAAAACAACTGAAGATTCAAAAGTAATGCACATCAAATATGCTAAAAGATTCACTTCAAAAACACTAAATGATGTACTTGAAATATGTGTGTTTTTTAAAGCAGCAAAAGTAGCACGAAATAAATAAGTAAATAAACTTGTCGCACGTTGGTTTGCATCCAAAATGCATATTCTGTCTCAGCCGACTAAAAGTGATCTTGGTAACTGTATAACTTTTGAAGAGGCTTAAAATTATATTATTAAGAAACTAAAAGCACTGTTGACCTAAACAAGACACACAAATAACGCCAGTTCGGAGACTAACAAAATCGTTTGGTTTTCCAAACGTGTGCACTTGTAACGTCCACTAGGTACTTGAAATGAATGAATGAAAATAATTGGGTTTTTTTTAATCTCATTAAATATCATGATGTTCGTGTGATATTGATGGAGGTTTTGTTACGTACACGTAAATGAATGAATTTAATTGTAAAAGTTATCGATCAAAGTTTGAAGCGAAAAACAGCTTTTCATTTCCTGGACAAAAATTAACGTATTTTTCAACGAAACAGAAATCTATTCAGCATTAGAAATGCTAGTGCATTTGTCAGCTATATATTGATAGTGTCCACATGTCGCAAAAATAGTATTGTACTGGTAACAATCAATGACTGACTTTATAATTTATCTGGTAACGTACTTAAAACGAAGATACCGTACGTAAGTCAGAGTAGATTAACGTAGAATCAGACTACAAATTACGGGTAATCCAAAACCGGGCTGTATCTAATATTATGAAACGCTCTCAAATAGTAACCCTCTGATGTAAATATGTAAAGATCCCATGAAATATATGCATCAGCATTACGTTTAACGTCTTATATGAATCAGTATACATTTCAAGTACTTGGAAGTTCTGTCTTTAACGATTTCATTTTCAAGGAATTCAAAAGTCCATATTAATTAGCGGAGAAATTCATTAAAGAAACATAAATATTCACATGGTCATTCGTAACTATCTTTAAATGTCAATTTTTGAAATCAGTGTTATTTTACAAGAAAGAATACATTACCTCCTAGACCTTTAATTAGTTAAAATGTGAATAAATATGAAACCAGTAGATAGTTTTCTACGAAAACGATTCAATAGCTCTGTATAAAAATGCTTCCGATTGTGATAAATTTATTTTCCGTATCATAAGCTTACTGTCTTATGAACGTATAATCAAAGATTTATACGACGACTGAAACATAAGTTATTGGATCCAATTAAAGATGATGGTAATTGTACATGAACAGTGCATTTCCTTGGAGAGATGACAAAAAGCATCGGTTTAGCTATGATTCTGAGGGATGTCCATTACACGGATCCCGTGACCCAAATAAGAATCGAATATAGAAATGAAGATTGCAACTTCTGATTCTTATTATTGCTATCACAGACTATCGGAATGGATATCTAGGCCAACAAAATGGTTTGTCTTTTCAATGGCAATAAAAACAAGAAGAAATAATACATTTCATATAGAGCGAGCGTTATTCCATTTTCTACATTTTTGTATCGATTGTTCATTTTTAGGGAGGGAAAAAGACACAGTTTCCCTTTTCAGTGGGAATTAGGGGCTAATTCGTCTGCACGTAAATGTTGATGGTGGTAGAGACTTAGGTTATCTTTATCTTTCCCATAAAAATTTCTTCAAAAACTCTGCTGCATATTGTGCAAGGTGGCCTAAATTACGAAACGATTTTGGCCTATAACTGCCAACGACAAAACTATATTCTTATCATATAGATTCCGTTAAATTCCATGTTATTTTCACCTAGTATTTAATATTTGGGCCTGGTAAGTAAAACTGGAAAGAGCAATTGCGATTGAATGACACACTCAAGACTTATTAAACGTGAATGCGATGAGTCATCTTCTAAGGAAGCCTAAGTCCCGTCTCTTGGATTATAAAATGAAACACGTAATGCTGCTGGGTGGTGGATCTGCTGAAAACAATCGTCTTTTAGGTCTGAATCTAACATGATTTGGTGGATCTAAATAGGATTCTCAACTCAAGGGCACTATAAAATCAATTATACAGCATGAAGTAGATCGTACATCATGCAGTTAATAGTACGGTTATCATATTACGCCTCTCTTTCTCCCGACAGTATTACATTAACGTATGGTTATGCTATATATTGAATAGATATATCTTCAGCGGGCATAAACAGTTCCAAAATCTTAATAAATAATTCAGGCGAAGAAAAACTCTCGAAGGTAGATGTCAGTTATCACTCGGAGTACGTATATTATGCTGCTCTTATATCTGTGTCAGCGATTTCATGTTTTAAAAAAGCTTTTTCCCCTTCTTTAACTCATTGTTAACCTTCCATTTGATTCCTGTCCTAACACAACATGATAGTTCCCTGCCATTTTGTAATCTTTTAGAAATAATGTGTATTTTATTTATCCTCCTTCGGACCGCTATGGTGGCCTATTGGTTAGAGCCTCCGCCTCGGATGCGGGAGGTCGTGGGTTCGAACCCCGGCCGAGTCATACCAAAGACATACAAATGGTACTAACAACTGCCTCGCTTGACGCTCTGCATTAAGAGAGTGTTGGGACTGGTTGGCCTGGTGTCAGGGTGATGTGACTGGGTGGGACATCATTCCATTTTCATTCTACGTGTCTGCGACATGATGTCCCAGTGCTAGACAACACTATAGACTGCCACACTGCCGACATCGTAGTGGTTATGGTGAATGTTCTGAACCCGTATGAAACAAGTACTATGATCACAGTCAACGTGATAGTTAACTTTGAATAACCCTCTAATTCAATTTAAACAGTGGGATAAACATTTGTATGGTTCTAATATACTCTGAGCATCTGGCTATGCTGTAAAGGTAATCAACACCATATGTTAGTATTCCTTACTAGACATTTGGTCTAATTCATAAGAGTATATCAGATTTACTTTTCAGAAATATTAAAAAAAAAAACATATTAGACTAATTAAGCCAGACAAGTTTTGTTTTTATGTTTTAACGATTTGCCACTTTTCTTTTCTGTGCATGTTCGCTCATTTACAAGAACATTCAAAATTCAATTAAGACACTAAGATAATAACACACGTAATATCCACAAGTTGAAAATGAACAGCTGCAAATATTATAACTTCAAAATTAAGACATTAATATAGACTTTATTAACTTGAGAACATTTGATAACTATTATGTAATTGTCATCTTTAATGTTAGCAATATGTTAAACTCAAATTGTGTTCATATATATATATATATATATATATATATATATATATATATATATATATATACAAAGCTTC
>JAECUM010010301.1:0-77625 GCA_016617855.1 Megalonaias nervosa | reverse complement strand
GTACTATGTAATACTCCATTACATGCCCCACATACACCTCAGGTTCATCTAGACAAGATATCAACTTGTTGTCTAAACTTCTGAATAAGAAGACATCTATAGAAAGGCAACAATTGATATATGCTACTCCTTAATATTCACCAACATACAACATCAGGTAGTCAGGTGAAATCAGGGCCTCAAATATTAAATAAAAGAGCACATCATGTGCATTTTTACCATGTTTAATGAAATCTGTTTAAACAAAAAATAAAAAACAGGAGTCCATCAAATGGAATTATTCTCAAAAGACTTAAAATAATTTCTATGAGTTCAAACATGTCTTTATTTTAAATGGACATCAGATTGGCACCAGATTTTGGACCAGCTATACATGACAAGTCGTCTATTAACAACAATGCCCTGAAGTATTTGACGCTCTATTTGGTGAAAAGTACAGCTATTTGTATCTGGAGGGCAGCAAACATTTTCCTCAAAAAGGTTGGGAACTTGACGGATGGACAACAAACAACAGATCATCCCATACGCTCTTCTGAGCTGAGTCCAGTGGAGCTAATAAAACTCCACATTGGTATGATCACCACTTCAGAAGGAGTAGTGACAACAATCTGTCAAGATGGCTACTGTGGTAGCCATATTCAATCTCTGATTACCACTCTTTTATTTAGACCATTGCATGAATGTGTGTCAACTTTCATTGCATTCCTTAAAGCTGTTTAAGAGGTGCATAAACAGTAAATGTAAATAGAGAGGCAAATAATGGATAATAGACCATCCCATTAGATTTCCTGGTCTATCACCAATACACCTAAAACAAGAAAAGAATTGTTGCAACATGGGTCAATGACTTTTGCGGAGAAAATAATGAAGAAAAAATAATCTTTAAAAGTTATTATTCACTATCTCTGAAGATAGAGTAATGAAGAGTGTTGAATATCATATATACAAGTCATACAATTTCACATTTATATATTTAATTCTTAGACACTTACTTGAATATTTTTTTTATAAACTGTTCCTAGGAGTTATCACCAACTAAAAGGTCTGCGGATGGGGACAGGTGTGGGATGGAGACAGTAGTCATCCAAATCAATTTTGGAAATTGCAATCTAATTTGCAGTATTTTCTGTCAATTTGAGCATTACACGTTTAAGAGAACAATATAAATTCATTCCCATTGCTACTATAACATTTGTTATGTGCTTTCTCTCATGCAACAAAACATCTGAGCACTTTCAATAATAATCTAATGCAGAGTACTTGATATTTTGTATCAATCTTTACAGCCCAGCCAACACATAATTCACTAATTTGTACCTCCTGGGGAGGTGCAAGTCCAAAGTGCGGGTGAAAGAAACATTACTCGACCATAAGCGTTACTGAAAATGCCCATGTTCCATGGGAAAGGCACTTTCATGATGGCGTTTCTGACCCATTTAATGGAACCTAATAACCGTATATAAATATAAGCACTTTTAGATGTCTACTGCATTTTCTAATATATTTCAGCACATTTTTGAGTCGACTTCAAATATGATCACTTTTCAACATAAACATAAAAATACAAGAGCCTGTTTTCTTCTTGATTTACCAGTGTACACATTTTAGACATAAACTATATTACAGCCGAGCATCAGCTAATTACAGAAACTGATTTAAATGATATATGGTATCGCATCCACGCATTTATAAGAAAGAAGGCGTTCTACCCCTCAGCTTACCCAAAAGTGATGGAGTTTAACAGTTTAACAGGGAACAAAGGGAGTCACTCGTCAAATTGTTCGCTGAATTACCATTTCATGTTGCAGATATTATAATGATCTTATATCCTATCCACTGTCTACCGTCCATTGAAAACATAATTATCCACTTCATTTAGTATGTTACAACACATGATACGTGCTTAGAGCAACAACTGCTGGTATGTCCTCGTTATGTAGCAGATTTCCATGGACTTCAAGTCACCTTTTAAAATTCCATTCTTGCAGGAGCTGCTTGCAGAATGAGGGCGATCGTACCGCTAAGCAGCCTGAATGCAACACTGAATAAATGACTTTCAAAAACTTCAAGAGAGCAATGACTCTGTTATTCATTATCACCATACAACTGCCTTTGGACAGCTACCAACCAAGGTACAGTATCTTCTAACTTCTGGAAAATGCTCTCATTTACATCAGAAACTGGCAAAAGGTCAAGCACTTTGCAGAATAAATAATGAAAGAAATCACAAAGATGTACAATACGTACAAATATTTTTTATACTATAGTGGATATTTTATAATAAAAATGTCTCACAGGCTTTAAAAGTTGCTGCCACTCTTACTAAATGTCCAGGCTAATAACGGAAAGTCTTGATATCTTGGAGTGTTAAATCTATGCAAGGTTGGACCAAAGAACACACCTCCAAAGATTCATGATCCTACTTACCATCCAGAACAGAGTACTCTAAATCATTCATAAATTTATGCAACAATTTGTTTCCTTATATCACTAGATAATTAATAAAATAAGGAATATTATTTGAAGAATTCTTTTATTATATGGACATATTTTCTGCAATTTCAGACAGTATTTCAAAACACTAGTTCAATTTCACATATAATTTTTATTCATTGCCGATAATTTGTATACCTGTGACCGTGACCCTGACAGTGCCTTCATTCGTGCCATACGAGTTTGTAGCACGGCATATATAGTCTCCCTCGTCCTTGACTTCCAGCTTCGAAATGATCAGTTTCCGTCCTGTAGAGTCTTCAGGATCTATTATGTACCTTGGAGTTCCATCAAGTAGAAATGTTGTATCTGGAAGCCTTACACCATCCTTGAACCACTCAACATCAGGTATTGGGCTGAAGTTTGGGAAAATGTATCTTTTAGACTTCATAAGATTATGTCCATTGTACAGTGAGATGCATCGAGAGACTCTCTGGCAAAGATATTTATAAGGTCATGGCAATAGCAATCAAATGTTGTCAAGGCCAAAATATAGTCCTTGTTATGGAAATAAACAAGCTGAGTTTAAAAGACATCTCATAGAATAATGTTCAATTTGTGGCATATTTACAGATTAAACTTTAGCCTTGACGTTCCCAATGTGATTCCATTTGTTAGATAAATAAACTTGTAGATTATGTTAGTAAAGTGATAGTGTTAGCAAAATATGCTGTACAAAATATATTGGGCGACACCTCGACACATAGGGAGTTGCCTTAAGATAATATCTGTTGATTCACTTTCCAATGTTCAAGCTTATTCTCAATCTGCTTTTTTTTTTTTAAAGAGACCTGTCATTAAAGGATATTTGTTGTTGCACCATTGTTTATTTATTTCAAACCGTACGGTTTTAGCAAAACAAATTATTTCTTAACATTTCAGGGCAGAATATGTAATTTTTCCTTGTCTATCATATGAAACCCAATAGCAGGCAGGGCAAACCAATGATGCACTATTCTCTGCCACCATAAACTGCATTTGCAGCATAAGTGAATTGACAAGGGTATGCCATTGTGGTGTATCATTTTCGATTCTTAACTCCAGCTGGACGATGTAATTGGCGTCAATGCTCAAAATCTGGTCCAGGTGGATTAATCATCAATTGTGATAATCTAAGCAAACGTTGGGGAATATGGGGCTTTGCTGAGAAGGCTAAAAGGAAAACTGATGCCCAACCACAGAATCTGCAATTACCTTCATGCATGACCATGGTGGTCAGGGAAATAGATGGACAGAGAGAACGACTGACAAATATAACACTTTATCCCCCTTTTCAATGGCATGGTGGGCCATACAATAGTGCAATAATATGCAGTATATGCTTCTGAAAACGGAAACATTTTCTTTAACGTGATTGTTCCTTTAAAGGTTTCTTTATCTTTCTCAAAAATAACATAACTATTTAAATATATAATGAAAATGTCATGAAATATGTAGGTCTTATGTTGTTGTTGTGAGGATTTATGCCATTTTTCACCACATGATAGGATATACATGGCGATCAGTATAAATGGTGGAGGAAGAGCAAAGGAAAACTCTAGGAGGAACCAACCACTCATGGGACGCAAATGGCAAGCTTTCTTGCATACCCACATTGGCCGAGCCCGAGACTCGAAACAATGCAGACAGACGTAAGATGGCAGTGATCCGTAACAGTGTGTGATTTAGATCATTTGGCCACCAATGTTCCCACAAATGTTAATTGAAACGTTTCAAGAGACATTCCTTCTTTTGTCCAAACACAGAAACATTACATGTCAAAAGGAAATTACATAGTAGTACATGCCAAGGTGGAAACGTAGAGGTTAAATGGAAGGTTGTGTAACTGTCAACTGACAAGTGTTCAATGATGAAGTAGCATTAATGCAAGCTTAACTTGTAAGAAAAGAATTGGCAAAAACTGTCACTGAAAAGACTATGCAAATGAGCGACATGTATAAGACAGATTTAACCAAATTAAACTCTGAAGAATGTCAGCTATGGAAGAGAATAGGTCTCATAACCACTTCTGGCATAAAGACAAATTTCGGATGGCCCCAAGTGGCCGAGTGGACTAAAGCGCTCACCGTTAATGATCATTGCCATCGCACCTCTGTCTCCGTGAGATCGAGAAGCGGGTTCAGACAATGTGGGTATGTGAAAAAGCTTGCAAGTAGTTTCTCGTGGGTCGGTGGTTCTTTTCGGGGTTTTCCCGTGTTCTTCCTCCACCATTTATACTGGCCGCCATGTATAGTCTATATTGTCCTGAAAAATGGCGTAAAACCTTACAACAATAACAACAACAACAACAGCAAATTTTGGACCTGACGCTTTCACTTACTTTCCAGCAAAGATACACAGAAGAGTGGCCTTGGATCCAATGGTTCCTCCAACTGATTTAGAATACTTCAACATGGGTTTGGAGGTCACTTCAGGAACTAAAATACAGTGCAAACACATTTGCGGTGAATTGTATGAAACTTGCTGTAATGTCCAAAAATTCAGCATGCATCTCCCAGAATGAAGTATCTAATTTTAATAATGATTCTTCCAATTTATCAACAAACTCCATCAACTATTTTTGGGAAATGTAGGAAATAAAAATCTTAAATCAAAAGCTGAACACTAATTATCCATGAATGTGATTTGGACCCTAACATTAAAGAAGAAAATTGTAAACGCCATTATAGAAATATCTTATTATTATCATGTTTCATCCCAAGTATAAAGAATAAACTCCTTTAAGGGGTTCTAAAAATATATGCACATCCAACTTTAACACAAATATGAATGCAAATTTTATTTGACCAATCAGAACACTAAGGTCAATGAGCAAGCATGCATGTCACCAAATTGTTTTAGCTTCCATATCATTTATTGCAGATATGATGAAATTGCATCAAAGGGTTAAGAATTTATAAGCAAATTTAAAACATTACAAAAATACTAACGCTGATATTTTATTACACTTACTTTGACCTCAAGTTTACAGAGGCATGCAATGATGCTGCGGAATGCGTTTCATTAAGAATTAATGCCAATATAGTAATCATACAGCCACTATCCAAACACTGATACACTGCCATTAACGTATGTTCCACAATAAAGAAAGCGAACTGTAACATCACACTTGCCATATCAAGTTGCTTTGCTGTAACATTTTTCTTCTTCCACTTTTGGTGGCTTTGATTCTTGACCTATTTAGTTCCACAATAGACTGGTACTCTTTTGGTTTCCTATTTTAGTCATCAACACAGGTTTGGATGTGCCTGAGATATATGACTCAAACAATATTGTGAAAAGAGTTTTCCATCATGGAATCACCTCTGACCTAGACCTTTGAAACCAAAAGCCATCAAGTGTCTTACTTCCACTGAAAACCGTCTACGCAGTGAATGAATGTAGTAGAGAATTTAAGCAGTAGTGTGGTAATAGTTTTCTTCAGACTGTGACAGTTGACGTTTTAATCCTAAAAGACAGTGTCTTTCTTGCTTCAAATGCAAACCAAAGGACAATTTCCGGTTAGAGTAGGTAAGAACAATTAGTAAATAATATGCCGAGACTTTACTTCCCCTACAGTCACTGTTAATCTGACCATTGGCATTTAAGCTCTTGATCCTAAAATCAGTGTCTCTTTATTTTCTCAAATGCAACCGCGTAGAAAGTTTGATTACCGAAATTGGTGTCCATATTACGTTATTGTGTGGGAACAGTTATCTTTCTTTTCAGGCCTTGTAACCTTGACCTTTGACCTTCACATCCAATATCAACAGTGAATTGGTGGTAAATTCAACTTAATGTGGATATACCAAATAGGAAGGAGACAGATGGACAGGAGCATAGCATCGGAACATAACATGCTCCACCTTATAGCGTGTACATTCTGACCCCAGTTAAAATTAAGAATTCATCAAATATTACGCCAAAAAAAATGATCATCTGGATGTTAAAATTCAATAATTTACTTAATATCTTATTCATTAATGGTATATGTGTTTCACAAGAGTGCGGCACAGATGGTCAGTAAAATATAATTGTTGTATAGAAGAAAAATGACACACTGTTAGATGACTATCCTTAACATACTATGTCTGATTAAAATCTAGAGACTGCACAACAAAGATCAACCAAAATTATAAATATTCATGTACAAGCTAGGAGCTGTAGAAATAGGGATAATACTTGAAACGAAATAATAATAACTAAATATTGAGATATACTTACCTTTTACAACATTCAAATTGAACGTTTCCAAGGATACAGCTTTGATACTGACAACATTGTTAAAAAGCTGGCATCTGTAAGGGTTATTTGCGTTGTCCGAAGCCCTCACATACAGAAAATGAAGAGTTCCTGCAAATAGAAACGGTCATCATCACCTCAAAATGAGTAATACAGACACAGACTAAACAAGAGTAAAATAAACAGGATTTAACCTCATAAACTTCAATTTACTAACATAAATTTAAGCTGACAGAAAAAACAAATGGAACAGTTTACATGGCTTTTCATTTTACATTTTTGGTGCAGCTTGTAGATAACGTTTCTTTGCAAGTAATGATGAGTGAAAAATTGAAATTATCTGACACGTTTCAGATTTAACAGGTAATAACCATAGGTATAAAAATACATTATGACATCAAGAAACCTTATTAGATTTTGCAATATAGTTCTGTTTAAAGGCCCTAAAATTCAACAAGAGGAAATGGACATTATCCAGTCCCGTTACACAATGTCCTGACATAGCCCAGTATTAAATTTTGCAGATTTCTGCTCGAGTTTTCGGTGTTTAGCACCATATTTAAACAAACAGCAATATTTTGACATTGGCAGCACATTAGACCATCATTCATACATGATATCAGAATTTGCGGCAAAAACAAAAGCAGGCAGAAAAATTAAAATGTTTTAGGTGTGTCATGACTACTACTAACTACTATTTCAAAGAATAATCCTGTGGAAACAATTGAACTCTTAACAAAACCATGAAAATAAAGACAGTCATGGTAAATAGTTAATTATCCAGAGGTAATGCACTTCAAGTAAATAGTTTCAATATAAACAAAACCACACAACAAAATCCTATTACCATCAGCATCTACAACAATTCTACGTTTGTCCTCTGGAGAAGTTGGAAAAGCTGTGTTATCACCAGCTCCAACTAACCAGTCTAACTTTGAAGCTGGCACACTGCTGGGCTTATGTTCACATGGCATGCTATAATATGAATATTCATTCACCTTTGGGTTGCTGGTCCTTGCTTGATCAAAACCAGTCAGAGCTGAAAGTATAGGTAAATTCACAAAATGTCTTTAACTGAACTGAAGATATTGCAACATATTTAAGATTTGAAAGCAAAACTTCAAGCTACATGTTGCAGAGTAATGATCAGAGATTCAACATTTTAGCCTAACAGTTTGACTTATTACTCTATCTACAAAATAAAAAATGTGTGTGTGTGTGTGTGTGCGTAATTTGGATTTTTAACGAAGCTGTTACTATTTTTCAGTCATATCGCTACGATGTCTGCAATGTAGCAGTTTTGAGTCAAGCAGTGAGTTATCATACCGCAGACGTGTGGCATCATCTCCCACCCAATCACATTATCCTGACACCAGATCAACCAGTCCTAACACTAACCTCTTAATGTTAATCGCTGTGCAGGGCAGCTGCTAGTAGCATTTTTTATAGGTCTTTCGTATAACTCGGCAGGGGTTCGAACCCGAAACTTCCCACATCCGAGGCAGACACCCTAACCACTTAGGCAACCGGAAGTCCGTTTTCTAATTAGGGTTTCCTCAGAATATTCAAACCTTGTTTTCCATATCTGGACATTTATGTTTTGGTGTGGAATCAAAGTTATATCCTAAAATTAGAATTTGACGCCACCATGTGAGAGAAGTGTATGGTAGCCGCTTACCATAGGGTCTTGCAAACTTAAATGATGCTACATCGAGCCATACCTGCATGAAAGCAATAGGAAAAATGATTTTATTTTCTCAGAAATTACAAGTATAATAATCCTTATGTCTTTAATCATCTAACAGATGACGGGAAATTATGGCGTTGATGAGGAGACAGATTTATCAAGAAGAGAGCACATGTCAAAGTAGCAGTCATGTATTACAACAAAAGCATTACTGACACATGTCCCATGTTTTATGAATTTTTACCATGTAGTTATTCGTGGAATAAATATGTAGAGAATTTTGTGTTCTTTCATTTTTTTATTACAAACAGTATGCAACTTTTCTTTAACACTCTTTATTTTTTCCTACATTTTAATTGAGTTATTGTTGACATCACGTGACTATTAGATCATGTGAAGCGATCAAATTTCTTCAATGCTGTACTTTCATCCCATCTGTCAGCAGATTACAAACATTGTAATACTTGCAAATGATGACAAAATAAATAATTTTCCTCTCAATTTCATGCAGATATGACAATGCAGCAGCAATTTTGCTAGACCATTTGATAAGCAGCTATCCCATGTCGCCAACATGTTGGCTTGTGGTGATGCTAAGCTAATTTTCATGCCTTCCATATAAGAAAAGTTACCGATATCTAACTGTCTGTGAACTAACCAGTCTACCAGATCAGTTAAATCCCCTGAGAAATTGCAATGGCAATATAAATATGTTTCTTGCAACCGTCCTAATGAATCGAACTGCAACCTTTGAATAATCTGGTCAGAACTCAATAGGTTTATGTGTTTGTGATTCGAATTTTTAACATTACCAATTTATCAGATATACTGCGACGATGTCTGCTGTGTGGCAATTTATAGTGATGTCCAGAAAGGCAGCTGCAAGAACCATTTCTTTAAGTCTTAGGTATGACACAGCTGGGGCTCAAACCCATGACTTGCTGCATCCAATGCATACGCTTGAACCACTTAGGCCATAGGATCGGTCAATGAACTGAACTCATGATCAGGTCAAACTTAATTATATAACTGTCTTTTACTTCAGGTGGTTGGAGAAAATTCTCGGGTTTTCCCAACTTTCATCAATATCTGCAAAATTCAAGGCTTTTTCATGGTCGAGAAGTTTTCTATCATTTTGCCGACTTTATCCCTGATTTCCTGATAGTATAGGAACCGTGCATTGCATCTCAATCTAATTACTTTTAATCGGCACGTTTTAGTCAAGTCAGACGTTTCAAAATTTCTAAGAGTAATAAATTAACAAGCTCCACCTATCTAACCAGCTTGTCATTCTGCACTGAAAAACACCTATAAATTCAATGTTTAAAACTTCATTTCTTTTCATCTCTACATCATGGCAGTTGCAATATCAGCCCTGAATTTGTTGATAATTTTGTTGTAACAAGAAAATAAATCTTGCATTTTTCAGGAAATATATCTTAAACAGCAGACATGGTTATACTGATTCTGGTTCATCAACTGAGAAAAGATCACAACACCATTAAAAAATGTTCAATTCTTTGTTTGTATTCATAAGACCTATTGATAGGTTCCTTCAACAATAAAAACCAAAGAAAATCTTCAAATTAAAGCTAAGCAGAAGGAGCACAAAGTAGACTTACATGCTATTTTGACTTCCCAAAATCCTGAAAGTGCTGTTCCCTGGCTATTTTGAGCAAAACACTGGTATGTCCCCTCTCCACTTACAACTGCCACACTTTTGATTTTTATATCACCTGTGTTTGAATTAATTTCATAATATGCATCGTTTACCAGTGTCATTCCATCCTTTTTCCAGACGTACCTGTGAAAAGGTCAAACTAATATTTGAACTCTCAATGATTATTATATTACTGAAGTAGATGACAATGTGAAAGGAACTTACAATATTATGACATGAATTAATAATAATCCTGATAAAGTTCTATAAAAGCTGTAAATGAATGAATATCATAGTCTCAATAATGAGCACTTTCTATTTCCAATGAACAGTCTAAACAAATATTTTTCATCTCGAATATTTAAGAACAATATTAAACATATCTGCAGACATACGACAGCAACAAAAGAAATGAGAATGACTCCAAATCAGAATGAATCTGATTGCTCCGTTCTCACCTTATATTCACCATATATTACCACTATATTCACAATCTACCCCACGTGACAGATCATACGGTTCTTTTTGCACCAAACTTCCCTACTTATATGACCTAACCCTACCAATAATAAGCAAACGAATGATTCCAGAAACATCGAAACCCAATCAGCCAATGAAGCATTAAGTCAAAGGTACCATTAAGTATTATTATTAATAGCTGTCAACACAAGTGTAAACATCTATTTATAGATCTCATGTAATATTATTCTCTTAACAGACTCAGGTCACGTTAGCAAAACTAACTGATGAGATTCTGTACAATTTACAGTCATGAATACAAATTAAAACAAAATTGATAAATCGTATAACTGGAGTTACAAAAATACAGATATACCTAACAATATGTTCTCTATTTCCATACAGCATTGCCAGATAAGAAACTATTTTTGTGTTTTATTCAATGTAACATTTCAAATTTTAAGGAAATAACCGCTTTAATATGTCTCGTGATGGCCTCAGCATATCCCAATGCCATGCCAATCTTGTTCCATCAAAATGAATTGGAACAAAATACATAATATGTAGTTTTGTGCACAAGCATGATTATTCCTTGCATGTACCTGTACCTTAAAATCTACACAGTTCAACTTGAATTTTCAAGCAAACGGTCATAATCTGCTGGTACATTATGTAAGGGCAAGACTAATAGGCTGTGTGGTATCAAGGTGCACATTCTGGTGGTTAAACAAGTGATGAATTACAGTCCTACTTGTTTGCCAGAGATGCCAGCATTTGAGAATCTAAAATCTGAGCAAAGTTGAGTGGGAAAGGTAAAATGAAACAAGTGAGGGGTGTCAGAAAATGGTGCATGTTGTTTATATTTGGGAATATAAAAGATCTTAATGCAAATGCATGTTTTACACGTTTTATTTTTAGTTTCCTTCATACACCTTAGTTTAACAACTGAACTTCTATACAAATTAAAAGGAATCATCTTTCAAAATGCAAGGAAATGTCTCTTAATATGATAATATTAAAATACAACCAGGAAGAATAAAATAGATCTTTTGTCAAGTAGAATGCCAATAAAATGCGTAGATATACCCATCAACTCTTTTGTCCTTAATATTCAACCTATAGAATTGAGAGCTTTCTGATCGCTCCATGGCTGCGATATTTTCCTAATTAATGTACACATTATAAAAATGCTATCTGGTTAATGATAAAGAAGCCAAATAATTTCACGTAATTCAAAAAGATCAGAATTTTCTTTATTTTGATCAGAGCTCATATTTGTTCTGAGAAGGATGCCCTAATTCTCTGGGATGTTCTTATCAAATCAGAGGGGTTTGCATTTCTGTTAATGTCTACACTGACCAAATGGTTGCTTAGACAGCGTGGTCACAGTATTATGGTACTTTAAGACTACTGATAAATTATATCAACATTTCCAAGTCGGAGTAAAGATACCCATTTCACATTTTTCATGAATATTACTCAGCCTGATGGACTCACCACATCCATGTCGTGTCCATCTTGTTCCAGTATGTATGCGTGCGTGTGTGTATTTCGGGATTTTTAATGTAGCCTTAACAGTTTGAGTCGTATCCCTATATCTGCAGTGTGGCAGTTTATAGTGATGTCCCACCCAGTTACATTATCCTCACACCAGGACAACCAGTTTTAACGCTAACCTCTTAATGCTGAGCAATGCAGCTGCTAGTAACATATTTATAAGTCTTTGGTATGACTCGGCCGGGTTTCAAACCTGTGATCTCTCTAATCACTTAGGCCACTCCCAACATGTACTGATTCATCAAAGTCTACACTGTTATTACCTATATTTTCTAACATGCATTCATGATCAGTTTCTTTTTGTGGTGGTACGCCTGGTAGAGGCTAATAGCTGTAAAAGATGACCATTCTGACGGCCTGGACAAGTACAAAATTACAGTGGTACTTGTATAAGCAAATATATCAAAGTGGTGCTCGTATAACCCGGTAAAGTAATATGGTACTTTAGGACCAATGGCTACAATGGAACTCGCATATCCGCAAAGATCAAAGTGGTCCCAAACATTTTTATACCCACCTATCACTAACAGAGCTCAATGGTACTTACGTTGGATTAGGATCTCCGCCAGCCTGACACCTTTCTTGTGCACTACTGCCTGGCTTCACATAGTGTGTGTTGAAAACAGTTGTTAACATGTTAGGAGGGATGGCACCTATAATGAAAACGAGAATGATACTTATAATAATTTGTGGAAAGGTTTCAAATAGCATTTTACTTTATTATCTGAGTTTAGTTACAATTGTCATCAGATTGTCATGGTGACCAAGAAATGCATTCAGGTTGTGGCACACTAGTATTGATATTTTCCTGCACTGTTCTATGATTAAAGGAGACCAGAAATCAATGGAAATATAGAATAATAATAAAAGCACTATAGAAGAAAATTTTATTCTGAAGTATCATCTGCGACCATAATGCCAATATATAAATATTGGCATATCTTCAAGGCACTGAATTTCCGTGACCTCGTATGCAAAATTTCCGCGCTTATTCGGTCACTTTCGTAATGTGACGTCACAGTAGCGATTCCTGCAACCCGACCGGCAGTTGCCAGCGTAAAAGACAATGCCGTTTTGCGTTGCTTACGGGTGTAATGGCACATTAAGAAAAGGCTGTGGACAATTTTTTTTTTTTCTTTTCCAAAAGATAAAGACATAAAGAAAGTCTGGATACATTATTGCAAACGAGTCGATTTCAAACACAACACAGCACTCTGTGCTCATTACATTTCTCAAAGGAATGTTACGAGAGGGATCCTGAAAGAATGGCTGCTCTAAGATACGCAAATGCTAGGCCTAGACTAAAGGTTGGCGCTGTTCCAGACATACCGTTGGATATTTTAAATCCTGAGAAAAGTGTTAAACATGTGAGTTACGAAAATAGGCAGAAGGCCGAGTAAGTGACCACAAAATGCAACAATCAATTCACAGATCTTTTATCTACACCAGCAGTGCTAAAGCGATTCGATAGACAGACACCTGGGTCCCTCTAATTTTAGTTCGGGCCCATCCATTATTCAAAATGAGGTGCCAGTCGGGTTTGTCGAA
Organism: Megalonaias nervosa; assembly: GCA_016617855.1. NCBI lineage: Eukaryota > Metazoa > Mollusca > Bivalvia > Unionida > Unionidae > Megalonaias > Megalonaias nervosa. Next base: position 64,000 of record JAECUM010010301.1, on the reverse strand, counting down.
AAAGAAAATTGTTTGCCTGAGGAAATGAGTAAATGTATTTTCAAAATGTTGACATACATGCCATAACACGGCACAATATATATCAAATCACCTCTGTCCTATGTGAAATTGAGATCTGATTTTAATGAAATGGAAGCTTTGCTAAAAATAAGACTGAAACCCCTGACATGATCGTGTTTCAAGAAAACACAATTTTCAGTAATCTTAAAAAAATTTTAATAAAATTTAAACAAAAAATAAAACAATCCTTTCAGCCTATGCCGGTTACATGTAGTATGTATAAACGGTAATCTGTAGTGATTGGAACTGATACAAAACTATCCCTTGGACAGTTTAAATAGCAGCGATTAAAAGAAACGAGGTCAGGTATAAAATCAAAGTTTCATATTAACTGGATGACAATAGAAATTGGGGGGGGGGGGGGCGACTGTTGACCCCACCCCCTTGACCCAATGTGCGAGCGCTCAAGGGACGCGCCATTTTTCCCTGTGATACGCCTTATAATCCCCCAGGACAAACCCCTTCTTTCATATTCTGGTCAGCTGTGGCTAAACGGCAAAATAGCTAAAGTACACAAACAATAACGCCAGTGTGACTAATTAACAGTTAATCCTTATCCTTGTATTTATCTTGTGAAAAGGACTGCCGTTCGGGCCATGTTTGACAGTGTGTGTGTGTATGTAAGCACCAGCAATTGATTGGCAAATAACGATTCCCTATTTAGTTGTAACTTACCACGCCTATAGGACTTCATTTTGACAGTTCAAATCTGCAGTCACAAGTTACCGTACATATTTATGTCCCACTTTATTTTCTTAGGTTTAAGTCTTAAGGCAGGTAACACTGTTATATTTCAGAATTCAGAATATTTATTCTGAATTAGTTTTTTTGTGGGCACATATACTGCATGGTATATTTTGTTTTATTCCTCCACTTAATTTAATCATCGTAATAACACTTTACATATACGGTAGAGGAATGTCGGGTGTTAAGTGGCCGAGTTTCTTTGGCGGAAACGGAGATGCGATTTTGTTTGCAGAAAAAATTACACAGTATTCGCAGTGATCATTCGTGGGATTTAAGCTAATTAGTGACAATTTTATTTTTTTAATTGTTTTTTTACTAGAGTACTGTTGTAGTGGTTTTAAAAAATCTGAAATTTAAGTGAATAATATTTAGTCTTAACATTCTCTTTATTGAAGAAAACAACTGTCGTGTGATATTAATTGTTTCGTCCAGTGCCGGATTTAGGCATAGCTAGGCCCTAAGCTATGGGAAGCTGTTGGGGCCCTATTTGGAATGAAATAAATTTGAGAGACCACTCAGACTTAGGCCCTAAGCTGTAGCTTGTTTTGCTCACGCCTAAATCCGGCACTGATTTCATCACTACAATATTCATAAGTGATAGAATAGAATATGGCATCTTTGGATTGCATACGTTATATCTGCGTATGGTTTGGTGTTGTTTTCTTTCTGAGAAAAGAAATTGACTGACATAATGTAATAATCGGGAGTTGTCTGCGAAAAATCGGGAGATATTACTAGATCGGGAGGTAGATGTAGAAATATTCCCAAAATCGGGAGGTTTTCTTCCGGCTTGAGATTTGACAGGTATGAACTGTCCGGTCTTGTAGAATTTCAGAAAGGGCTTGTGAGCTCTTTCAAGTCACCAGCCCGGGGCCTGTGAATAATAAACGTTTTCTTTGAACACTGACCAGTACAGTTCACGAACTATTATACCAGACATGTATATATTATTATATTTGTCAATACCGTAACTGTAGCCTGCATGCAAAACACACTGTAAGTGGACCATAGGAAGGAAGCTTCTTAATGTTTAAGTTAATTACTTACGATTTCTGCTTTGCAGATTTATTGGGGGGGGGGGGGGTTGCAAAACTAATGCTTAAGATACGACCGATGAAAACCGTTCTCAATCCCTTTAACACCTCCGCGCTAATGGATATTGTTTCACACACAAGTTGATACCCGTTCTAGTCTCTTCGCCCAGATTTCAGTATCATCTCTAAGTGTTCCAGTGTTGGATGTATATTTTCAAAATATTAGTCCTTAGGTGGTGTGTTGGGGGTAGGTAATGAATATGTAATTTACATATAATACGACTGGATCTCATGCTTCTTAAATGAATTTATTGCATTGTGGTAAATTATTAATTTTTCATTGGGCACCATCACTTAATCCTTATCACATTTTTCACAGCACACAATGTATAAGTATTTATTTTAAAATTACATTGCTTTTTTAAATTCTTAACACACAGTTCAACAGATATAGTTATGAGCATCTCTCGGAAACATATTCAACTCTTTAATCTGCAACCCAAATCTGGTCACCTCCTGTCTGTCTCGCTCGTCATGTTTCTGTTTCTATTCGAGGACTGGCTAGTATTGCGTCACGGGTCCACGTGATCTCTCGTCTCATCAAAACTCGGAAAAACTCGGCAATTTACGGAATCGTGGTATGTATCTTCCAAGAAATATAATCACTACCCACCTACGATTTGTGATTTATAAACATTACATTCGAATTAAAATTTGTAGAGAACGACATACATAAAAGGAAAAATTTTATTTCTGGTCTCTTTTAAGTAGTTTCATTTTTGATTTGGCTAATTTTACTAATCCGTTTTCCACAAGCCAAATGAACTGGGAACATTACAGAACAGTAGAGAAATAGGTATGTGATATAAATAAAAACATACCATAACGAACTCTAGAGACCTGCTGCAAAAACAACATATCCCTTTAAACCTTTCATCACTGCAGACCAGTAAAGCGGTCCAAGAACAATAAGTCATCCAGCACTGCAGGCTGGAACACCGGTCTCACATACATGTCTCGTGTTGACTAAGTATTCTCTTACTGGCCAGTATCGGTGATCCTCTTTTTGTAAATAATACTTTTGTAGTATGATTCATTTTCATACCATTTGGATACTTTCGGATTTTAAAATAGATTGTTAGCAAGAAAGTTGGGGTTTCTCGATCTATAAATATTAACCTTCAAATTTACCCAAGTACATCCAAAATGGCAGACTTCTCGGATAATGAATCTGAATTCTGTGTAGAGGAAATGATGGAAAATTCTGATGTTGTAAATATACACAAAGGGAATATTTGCAATAAAAGTGGATGGAAGCTGTTTACAATAGTGATATAAATAGTACTTTGAAGGCTTTGAACTTCCTGCTGTGTAACTACACAAAAATTTTGTCAATGGACTAAATCTCTAGTGGATTGTAATGTTCACAGATTTTACAAGTGCATAGGCCCAGCCCAAAAATTTGATGGATACTGAACACCTCTTGAATATTTTCAGATATTTATTAGCGACAACGTAATTTTAGAAATAGCGAGATTTTCAAATGTGTTTGCACACCGTAATCAAGAGATCACCCCAAATCAACACAAAGGTGTTTGGACTTGTGTCACATTCTCTGAATTGGCCTTTAATTGCATTTAGATAATGATGCAAGTTAAGATTTTTGACAGAGTATTAATGTATCGGTCAAAAAGAGAGAACTGCTGGCTTCCTGGATCCAATTTCAGAACAAATATGTCACGTGACATGTTCTTCTAGGTAAAATTATAACTGTAATTCAACGACGATACAGGTAAAAGGTCTGCTAGCCAAACTGCCCAAAACACTATCTTCGACATTCGTTAAATTAGTCTGATGTAATCAAGGTCAAAGCACCTGTTTTTATTCATATTTATTTCCATAAAGACGGCCATAAAACTGTGTATATTTAAGTATCTTAATATTATTCCCCACATGTGGCTTACCCTGAAATGTGACAATATCGTATTTATTCAAGGCACGATGTATAAGAACATGACACTGGATCAAAACCCAACCACATATTACTCCTTAAATGCTTCATTTCATCCTTCTGATTGAATACCATGAAAATTACTTTTAATTTACCTTTTGATTTTACAGGTTGTGAACATATTTTAATAGACCTGAATTTGTCTTCTTTTCAATGATACTATATATGTATTCCTATCACAAGAAAATTAAATGTTTATAAGCCAAGATTAGACAAAAACACGATTACTATGAACAGCACATTATATGCCTGATACTTATGTAATAGCCTTCTATGTTGACACAAGCATTGCATGGTTAAATATGGAGATCTATGGCTGATTAATCGGTCTTAATAACCTGGACCTTTTGACAACGTATAAGGTCTTGAACTACAAGCAATATGTAGAAAGAAATTATTTTCTGAAAAGATTTACAATAGCTATCACCTCAAACCGTTAGACCCAATAATCGATAGATTTTATTACCGTAAGTGAAAGCCAGCCATTAACAAAATGCACAGGAGATTCCCCAAAACCAGTTTTGTCTTGGAATCCAATCTTTCTTGGAATCAGTGATACCGACCTCTGACAATGAATCCACAAAATCAAATGGCATCGTCCACACATGAAGTGCAAGCAATGAAAAAATATGTTCAAGGTAAATTTGTCTAGAACTGTTATTATGCATTATGTTTAACATTGTTGTGGAACATGGTATGAGATTGTAGCAGCAGACAATCTGAAGAATCAATGTCCGCGTACTCAGTTTTCTCCTTTATAAATTGTCATGCCTTGTTGTAAAACTAATTTTCAGACCTTAAGTTCTTCAAAGGATACCAGAACTTACCCATTACAAAAGTCATCAACATGGAACATCCTAGCAGTGCGGATATAAATCCCATCCTGTCAGTTTCTGTCTTACTCAGAAGTGATCACAGTCAATATGGCTCTTTTCTCCTTTCTCTCACTTTTAACCTTGTAGCGATTTATCTGAAAACAGTTGTGAAGAAAGTTATGATGTTGTTAATTATTATTTTAGTTCAGTAGAGATGAGAATGAAAGTCCTTCCTGTAAAGATGCTTTGTCTCTTACCAGTATTTAATCAAAATCTGTTAAATAGCTTTAGAGGACCTAGGAGATCGGATGATTTCGGTGGACATTTTTAATGGAATTTAAAGTTTTTTAAGCTTTTAAGTAATGATGATATGATATCTTTCATACGCAAAGACCTTCACACCAGGATGGCTCAACAAAAAATAAGATACATGTAAGATGTATCCGAACATGATATGACACTGAGTTTCAATGAAGAAATATTACTATGTTTTTTTAGGTACTAATTTTCATGGATTTTGTCACTGCTGCAATCCACAACAGATTCAAAGTAGAGTACCAGATATAATTTCAGACCTTGTCAGTAATGAGCCACAGTAAATTTCTACATGTATCTACTGTCCAAAATACTTTGTGACAAACCAGAGCGTATGCCGTCTGTTACGAATATGTAAATTAATTACTTATGTGTTAATTTTAAATTCTTTTTATTTTATTTTTGTATCATTACATTATATTGAAATGATTATTTTCACGGGATCTGATATTTTTGAAGGAGATATTATGATTATATAAAACGAAGTATGACTCGCATAAGCACGATTTTATCTTGCTATGGTTTGTCAATTTCGTAAACACTACGCGAAAACGAGTGGTTACTGCCAAGGTCATTTCCTGGCTCACGTGAAATTGCATTGTTTACCGGGCTATTTAATGATGAAATAGTCACGCGTTCATCGTGCGCGCTTGAAATGACGTTTTAGTTCAGTTAAAAAAAAAAAGATCCCCGTGAAGTATTCAGTTGTATAATATATCTTCAAGAAGAAGGATATATTTCTATTAGGTGCGGTAAAGAGTTGTATTTTTACATCTTTGAAGCTCGAGATGGTTTATCATAGATGACAGCTTGTTCAGAAGTTCATCTATTTTTTAGAATATAATAGCTTATTCCCTGAAGAACTATACAAGTGACAAAGACATTCGATGGAAATTTATTCTAATTTGGAACATTACACGTTATTGTTCAACGTGGAACTCTTAACATTCGTACAAAGACTTCACCTGACGTCATCATGCTCCATCTTGGAACGTCATCAAGATTCGAACCTGGATTCAGTTTAAACTATTTAGTGATAGGACTTGTATTTTCTTTTCACTACTAGGATAAATGTTTCGATTGTCATCACAAACTGTAAGTCCTATTTTCTATTTTCACCTTTTCACCGTGCTTTCTAGGCAAATAAATTATTTTTGTTAAAACTTACAAAGCTTGTTGGTTTCACTCTTTTGTTTTGTTACTTTTGAATGACCCTATACGTAACAAAAGAGACAATTGGGGCCTCGTCCTTGGGATATTTGAATTTGGCTAAATTACTTCAGAAAATTGTTTTTTGAAATTTAAATTCCACTAGTTTTCAAATCCCAAGAACTATTTTACATTTGGTTTGAAATCTTTAGTGAAAACAACAGGCTTTCATTCACAATGTCATCAAAAGTGGAAAGGTTTCTTTGTAGTCCAACTCAGGAGCAGTTGGATAGTCTGAAAAAAGATGAGTTGCTTGAACTTGCCAGAACGTATTATCTTTATGAAGCAAAATCTTCATTAACGACAGAACAAATTAAAAGAATTTTGATTCAGTATTTGGTAGAAAAGAATGTTTTCGATAAAAGTGTTTTGGCTTCGGTCAGTAAGTCGGTATCGGACTCTGACATAAAAGTAATGGAATTAAAAATGAAGTACGAAATAGAATTAGACTTAATGAAGTTCGAGCTTCAGAAAGAGGAATGAGAGAAAGATAAACAAATGCTTTATGAAAAGAGGAGAAAGAAAAACAAAAGCAATTAGAAGAGGGAGAGAGAAACAATTGCGGTTACAGTTTGAAGAGAAGCAATTGCAATTGCAATTTGAAGAGAAGGTGAGAGAGAAACAGGAGAGGGAGAAAGATAAACAAACGAAAGTACAATTAGATGAGAAGGAGAGAGATAGACAGGTAGAATTACAGAAAGAACAAATACAACTGGAGTTTCAAAAAGAATAAATGCACGTACAGATGCAAAAGGAGAAGGATGAAAAGGAATTTCAAATTAAAATGAAAGAATTTAAGCTGGCAAGGGAAAAGCACGATTCCACTTCACATACAAATTCAAGTTTTGACATTACAAAACATATTAGCTTAGCTCCCCCTTTTAGCGAAAAGGAAGTAGACAAATATTTTGTTTGTTTTGAAAAAGTTGCTGAAAATTTGAAATGGCCAAGGGAACATTGGACTCAACCTTCGCAATGCTTACTTTTTGGAAAAGCCCGAAATATCTGCGCATCCTGTCAGTACAACAGAGTTCTGAGTATGATTTGGTTAAGGAGTGCATCTTAAGGCGATATGGGTTAGTCCCTGAGGCTTATCGGCAAAAATTGAGAAACTATTAAAGAGAAGCTGGAAAACATATGTTGAATTTGCTAGAGAAAAAGAGCAGTTATTTAAGATATGGTGCTTAGCCAAGAAAGTTGAACATGATTATGAAAGTCTTGAACAACTTCTGTTACTTGAAGAGTTCAGAAACTGTGTTCCGAATGATATTAAGAATCATCTTGAAGAGCTCAAGATTGAAACCTTGGAAAATGCTGCTCTTGCTGCCGATGAGTATTCCTTAACCCATAAAGTTCCTGTTGTAAGCAAATCTTTCATTCAGCAGTCAACTGATAGAAAGGTATTTCAGCCCAATACGACTCCTCCTAAAACTCAATCTGGCACAACTTCTAAAAATCAAGCTTCTAATAAACGTCATTCAAAATCCTTGTCTATTCCTACATGTACCTATTACAAAAAAAAGGACACGTCATTTCTGATTGCTTCAAATTGAAATATAGGCATCATAATCAAGATAGACCTATCCCAAATGCTCTTATTTCTAAGAGGTCAAGGTCATGGTCATGTATTGAAAGCAATGAGAAGTTGGGTCTCATAAGCCCCAGTCTGAACTTATTATGGAGAATTATGAACCATTCATGTCCAAGGGTTCTATCTCTTAGGTGATTTGGCCAATCCTATCCCTATTAAAATGTTAAGGGATACAGGAGCTTCTCAAAGTCTTTAATGTCAGGTATTTTGCCTTTTTCTGAGAAGTCCTGTTCTAAGGAGAGTGTTCTCATTCAGGGAGTAGAGTGTGGCTTTGTTAGTGTTCCTCCATTTTGCAGATTTGTCATCAGACTTCGTTTCAGGACCTATGACAGTCGGTATAGTGTATACTTTACCCGTTGAGGGCATTCATTTGTTGCAAGGTAACGACCTAGCTGGAGACAAGGTTGTGGTTAATCCACTTATAACTGACAAGCCTTGCTTGGATCAGAAAGTTGATCCTGTTCAAAACGAATACCCTGATTTATAGCCACCTTGTGCAGTTACCAGAGCTATGTCAAAGAAAGCTCTTGAGAATGATTTTGATAAGGAAAATATTCCTTTAGCTGACACATGTATTGGTCAGGCTTTTGATGAGGTCACTTTCACTTCTAATTTGGATCAATTAAAAGGTATTCATCACAGTGATCCTCTTTTGAATACTCATTCTCTTTTATCTAATCAAGGTGATAAACGACAATCACTTGTCGTGAAACAGAAGAACGATCCTGGGATCTCCTGTTTGTTTCAGAGGGCCATTAGTGAAACTGAAGCCACTGAAGTACCTGTCTATTATTTCATTAAAAATGGAATTGTTATGAGAAAATGGAGACCTCCTTGGTACATGCTAGTGACGAGTGGTCAGTGAACTACCAGAGTGTAGTTCCAAAATCTTATGGACAGGAAAAACTTAGTTTGGCCCATGAAACTCCTCTGCCTAGTCATTTAGGGATAAATGAAACTTACCACAAGATCTTGACTCACTTTTATTGGCCACAAATCAAAAGTGATGTTTGTAAATCTTGTAGATTGTGTCATATTTGTCAAATGGTAGGAAAACTTAATCAGAATATACTTAAGGCTCATCTGCAACCTATTCCTGCATTTGACAAGCCATTTAGCAGAATTATGATAGATTGTGTTGGTCCCTTACCTAAGACCAAGTCAGGCAACCAATATTTGTTCACCATTATGTCTGCGTCAACAAGATTGCCAGAGGCGATAACTTCGAGGAATACTATAGTAGAAGCTTTGATAAAGTTTTTTTTACACAATTTGGCCTTCCAAAAACTGTCCAATCAGGTCAAAGGTCACATTTCATGTCTGGAAACTTCAAGCTTGTTATGCTTGAATTTGGCGCTCAGCAATTCAAGTCAAAAGTGAAACTATGGTTTCATAGAACTTTACTTGAGAGAACATTTGCGTTTTGTAATAGAGTTCATTCTCTCTTGCTCATTCTTAAAAATTTTCTTCAAATTAGGATTTACGGCCCTTACAGAGTAAAGAAGAAAATGAATGAGTTAAATTATAATTATAGTACTCTGGTTTAAGTAAATTAATGGAGTACTAGCATATTGAAATAGACAGCCAGGTAAATTATGCAATTAATTTAATTCTACCTGTCCCACCAACTGAGGATTTAAGTGAAGAAATTCTATTGGATACTGTTGATCTTGGAGCAACAAATCTTCAGAATTCGGAAATTATAAAAGATCTAGACCAGAAACTTTTACATTTACACCAACCAGAAAGGAATGAAATTAAACAGTTATTATTCGAATATGCGCACTTGTGTCCAGATTTCCTACAAGGACAAACAAACTTTTTCATGACGTTGACATTGTAGATTCATAACCTGTGAAACAACACCCATACAGGATGAACCCTTTCAAACAGGAATACTTGAAAAAGGAAATTCAGTATTTGATGGAGAAAGTATATATGAGAGGTGATTGTTTAAGGTAGCTGTATGTTATGGAGTTGCAATGTATGCAGTATGTACTCTCTGCAGTGCACAATACGCGAAGTTAGAGCAGATTCTGTATTGTTTATAGTTGTACATGATTTATAAGCAAGCATATGTAGTAGTTATTATTGCTATAGTTGTAGTGAGTATTATTGCTATAGTTGTAGTGAGTATTATTGCTATAGTTGTAGTGAGTATTATTGCTATAGTTGTAGTGAGTATTATTTTCCTTAATATATGTAAGATCTGTAAGATTATTGCCAACAAAACAACAGGAACAAAAAAAAAACAAAAAACAATACATTATTTGGATACAGTATTTGTCCCATGGCAAGAACATGCAGGAAGCAAGACTAAACTATCTCTTGAAACGTGTGGCTATTCTCAAACAAAAATGTTAATTATAAGTATTTCAGTTTGTAATGGAGATCCGAATTTTAGGGCATTTAATTGGATAAAAAGGGTATTTCATTGGATAAAAAGTGTTTCATTTACTAAAAGGGCATTTCATTGGATAAACGGGCATTTCATAGGATAAAAGCAGTTAATTGTAAAATGACTAATAGGCCAAAATGTTTTGACATGCTTTATTTCACCTGCATGGCACAGATATACCTTTTGGCACTGTTGAACTCAGTATGAATGGTTGTATTTTAAGTTAGGCACATGAATCATCAATGCAGCTGAGACCAAGTTTTGTGGATCAGTTACTTTGAGCAGTCTGTTATAATGGCGTATAAACCATGATCTGTTCTAGACTTGAGAAAACAGAAATCGTTCTTGTACAAAACCTCAATAAATCGCATGAAAATAGCACGTCAGAGTTTCAAGCCCTATCTTTGTTCCTTCATTAAATCTCTCCAATTTTGAGAAAATTTCCCTTTTTATCGTATCGATGGGGCAAATGGGCCCTTCATCTGTCAGTTCTAGAAAACAGAGCATGCTATACATGCAGGTTTTAGTATTTGTATGCATGACCGTATGTTCTGTTTTGTTTTTATTAAGTCTTTCAAGCAGTTTTGCTTTATGCTATTAAATTGTTACGAGTAAATTTCATTGATACGATTAAATCAAGTTTCGTTGAGATATATTACAGTAATTAGGTTTAGATATTGCAGCAGATGGTTGAGACACGATACGTAGATGAATTCATGTTGAAGTAGTACACAAACTTACAGTATTCCTTAACATACTTGATTGGGACCAGTGTGTCATGTTTGTTCTTTACACAATAATTACAGTGCTAGAAGTTCTAAACTAGCACAGTGAACCATTCAAAGGAAACTTAATAGTGGATAATTCAGTCACTCTAGCTTGACAAAGATTCTAATCTATTATTAATAGGCCAATAATTCTATGAGTTTTCCAGTTATGGAGTGTTATAACCGGATATGACTAATCATTGCATATATCCTGCATGACACTAGAGAGATGTACAATAATCCCAATTACCTGCTACAGTACTATACTGTTGTACATGTGGTTTTATTTAAACCATGTATACTCAGTGCCTGACTTTCCCAAATGCACTCAGTACTATATCTATACAGGTTATGCTATAATTAATCTACCATATATCACAACTGGTAAAGACTCTGCACATGTATCCCAACAGTATTTTAAGGATTCGCATGGTAATGGTACAGAGCAATTGTGAACCAGTCTAGAAATGACTCTATTTTATATAGAGTATGTATGTGTTTCATGGAACATAACTTGTTAATATTGAAAAGTAAAATTTTTGTAAAAAATATCTTCTGAGAATTTATCCCATCTGCAACCAAAACATTAAGGACAAGATTATATTGACACTCAATAATGAAAGTAGCACTTGATTCATTTGGTAAAAAAAAATTATAACACGTTTCGTGCACATGCATAACATAAATGACATAGGTCACATGATGTTCTCCACATTGATTCATTTGGTGCAAAACTGATAACACGTTTCATGCACATGCTCAAAAAAAATTACATAGGTCAACTGAAACTTGCACCAAGGATGAGAAATATAGCTCTGATCAGGAGCACCCAGAAATTTCAATTTACTGAATTTCGAATATCAAGGTGTTTCATTATTTTTAATATGAGAGTTAAATTAGTACCTTAAGAACTTCAGATATCCTCCATCCATCTGTTCATTCATCCACAGCTCTCATCTCCCAAATCATGCATCAATATTCATATTTTGACAGACGAGTTCCTCCAAATAGGGGTGAATGATTAATCAATATAACAACGCAACCAATGTTTTTCCCTATCAAGACAAGAAGTCATGAATTGGTACAAAATTATGAATATATACACTATACAAGTTACTTTGTAATTCAATAGCTGAAATTATTTGCTATTTGCCTTTTATTCAATTTTAAAATTCATCCATAACAGCTGTTGCAGACATATGCACTCATTGTCTGATTGAGAAAAAAAAGGGAAACAATCTGTTCACAACACCCACATGTTGTTTACAACTTAACACAAGGTGACTAATTCACACTGAACTCTCCCCATCCCTCCAAACCTGCTAATTCCATTATGATTATTTCATCGATTTCATTTCTTCAATATGTTCAGCTACTAATAACATGTATCAATATAAAGATCTTTCAGAATGATTTAAATACTTTACCGATCATGTAATAGCTAATTTTATACAAAGCTCTATTGATTCGCACCTTCTCTACTTAAACTGAGTGTGAAGGTACACTTCATGTCACACAGTAAAATATGTTACATTAAAGTTTGATTGATAGCTATTGTTTGTTCATATCTGGAGTAAAACAATAACCGCTAATCTGAACTGTAACATATTCGCTGTGTGACACAACCGATGTATTGCAACAAACCTCTATCATATACATGCAGATATGAAGGAACGGATATGCTAGAGACTGTAAAAAAAAGCCTACTAAAGGACCTGTAAATATCTTACTTTCTGCATGCAGAACAAGTTTGGAATGTCTCCTTTTACACAGATACATGTAATCAGTCAATGATTATGCCAATAGTATAAAAATATAAGCACATAAATGGCAAGGCGGAAGATTACAAAGTGCATGAGTTATAGACACCTTATTTGTAGAAGGGAGTGGGCGTTGTTATTAATTTCCTTTTTAGCTGACATAAAAGAGTGTCCATGGCTTGTGAGTTGTTTTGCATCTGCAGTTAAGGTATAATGTTATGGATCTGGTTGTTAGTCATATCTGCTCCAACTCTCCAATTTGTTCCATACATCCCCAAGTTTATTTAGGCTACAGTGACATTCAATCTTATTGTTCATATTTAGTGAAGGAAAGTAGTCTCTATGGCATCCATACACTACACAAAATTACCCCGAAATTAAATATAAAATATCATTATGGTTGATATTAGAATGATTGCATTGAGTGCACCACAAGCTGACACAGATTCACTAATTACCAAAAGAGCAAACAACAATCAACTGCTCTCAGTGACAGAAATGTCTCACTGATGATTAGCTTGGGCACTACCAGACAGCACATAGTTGATCACTACTAGAAAAGGTAAATAAGAAAAATGGTATCATCACCATAAACACTACTGCATTTATTTACAAATGACCAGACTAATTCAAGTCGGAAAGCATTTCTCAAGCATGATGAATTCCAATCCTTTTACAAAATGGGAAAAATTACCCAAGCATAATAAAATCATATATTGGTACAAAATGGAAAATCAACACTCAAGAAGACCCATGGAAGGTGAAGCACATCATCACCTATTTATGAATTTTCAAAATATACAATTTTATCCATTTGAAGTACATTTTTACATCAGTAATGATCTACAATTAAATACAGCGTGAATATAATTTTTCATGAAATTTGGAACACCGTTAAAAGCGCTGCAGTTCAACTGCAGCCTGTTTTTCAAATTTAATTTTAATCTTGAAGTGAGCATTTAGTTTAAATAAATGACAGATTGTAAAAATTAGGAATTTTATTCTGTAATGGTTCATTGCCAGGTCATTAGCATCAATCAAACTACAGGTAAACACATCATAACAAATACCATGCGATTGTGATATGCTTTGTTGTGACAGCGATGCAGCTAAAAGTAGTTCCAAAACTGTCACATGCATATTAACAAGCATGTCACGTAGGATATTGATCATAACAAAATGCTACTGTGTCAAACATACCCCAAATATATAATAAAAACAACTTAAAATTGGCAGATGGTTGTCATACTACAGTGCCTGAAAATAAAGTCAGCGTATCAACAGTTTATTTCTGATACAGTTCCAATCACCATATGCAACATCTGATAGACAATGATACATATTTTTGATGCTATTCATGCATTTCTGTTTTTACACAATGTAGCTTTGGCCATGCTATTCCAGATTACACCGAAAATGTCCCATTTCTCATGGACATCAAACAAATATTACAGTGAAATGTTCCATTCACCAGGGAACACACAAGCTGCACCAAAGGCTGTGCAGACATATTGCTCCAACAATGTCCCATTTATCATGGATATGAGAACAATATTACAGTGAAAATTTCCATTTACCAGGGAACATACAAGCTGCACCAAAGTTCGTGCAGACATATTTGAAACTAATATAAGTAACTAAATGCAGTCGATTTGTTCATTTCTTGATATGTCTGACAAACTGATTCATAAGTCAAGCATCCACTGTCTGGATTTATCACATTTATTGTAAGTATGTTTCAAAGCAATACTTATGAATGATGGTCAATCATATCAGTTTGCAATATTTATATACTCTGGTTTGTTTGTATACTTATTCAGCCTCTAAAAACTTTCACACAACCGTAAACAAGACGTGATCAACAGATTCATTAAAAAAATATTAAGATTCATTATCAACATCTACGCTGCATTGTACTTGAAGTTGGTGGTAGTGTTCACAGCACCTTTAACACATGATTGGTTCAACTATCAAGGGGAAACAACTGCATTTTCCAAGGACATAGAGGCTGCCAACCCAGACTGGCCTGTGTGGGCATTGAACCTGTAACCCTTGGATTTTGGGTCAACACTCTACCAATCCCAGGTAGGCTACCACTACTCCCAGCTAAACTGTAAATTGTATCAGATGATGTGTACTCAAAGTCATGATTTATGTTTCATTCTATTGGACAAAAATATTTCTTAATTTCCAGAAAAGGTGCCAAAGACAGCTTATGCTTCATGTGAAAATATGAACTGAAAGGTACCATAAGTAATCACCTTTAAGTCAAGTCCTGTATACTCTGATCCGATGCCACAAAATACGCTGGCAAGTCATGGACTGCGTTGTTTGTTTCACTGTTTACTCCTGCCAAATTGTGTCAATCCCGATCTGCCAGTACATTATGCATTATTATATTACCGCATTTACCAGCTGTACTCAACTGTAACTGACAATATATGCATAGAATGTGTCCTGAACATTGTATGAAACCAATATCTTGTTTTTGTTCTAGGTTTTAACGTTATTTCTTAGCGCAATAGAGGCGCTACATGGCGGCCAGTATAAATGGTAGAGGAAAACCCTGGTAAGAACCATCGGCCCACAGGAAACTATTGGCAATTTTCACACAAATGTGAACAATATGTAAAAATGTATATGCTTATTACAAGTTAATTATTAATTATTGGACTTTCTGTTTTTATGCCTAACTGATTCAACATTTAATTGGTGCCCTCTAGCTTACAATGACCAAGGTACCCTTTTACATGGAAAATACAAATTGCCTAGGTAGGTGGCCTTTCCCATCCTCTTCTGGAATGATTGACAACAGACCTAACCATTATCTAGAAGAATTAAGTATCAAACTTAAAATTTGTCCCAATAAAAATCCAATAAAATCCATAATGCTTGTCATTTCAAATCCATTTATTTGATAAATCTTTGAATTCAATAGCATGTCGCATACCTGTAAAAAATATAAATTCACAATAACTCAATTCACAATATTATATGATATGTTAATTCCACATATCTTAAAAGTTAACAGTGAAAGGAAAGTCCACATATTTTTTATTCACAATATCTTACAAATATCACTATCTAAAAAGAAAAAAAAAACAGTCAAAGAAAACATTCTCAATATCTGAAAACGTTCTTAAATCGTCAATTATGATCAAATCGTTGTAAGTATCATCCATCCCCATTTCTTATGCTTCAACGTGCTATAAGGATGCTTATGCTGAGACTGAGTTTGGGTTTTGTAAATAACATTCATTATACAGTCTATGAAATATATTATCAGCTACCAATATACACTTCAGTTGCATTTCAAGAACAAAGGAAGTTTAAATAACCACTCTCTGTAACTTGGCACTAAACAAGTATCACATCTGAGGCTTGATCAAAATGTTTTCATTTGGGAAACAAAGAGGCAAACAGAGTGCTGCCTTTACAATCTAAGTTATGATCGTGAAAGGTGCACCAGATGTAGTAATCTACTTGGCACTGAACAAGTACATTTACTAAATTCAAAGCACAAACAAAAGGATTGCCAACTTGAAATCAATGTGCCGCCATTACAATCTATGGGTTTATAGGGCCATGTGCACTGGCAGAAAACCTGGGAAATATCAATTTTACGGTAAACAAATTCCTTATTTTCTATTTAAATAATTGTACATGACACATTTCCAAGAAAACAGACAGGTTTCTTGAATTTAATTTGAAACCATGTGTCACTGATACATTTTGATACACACTTAGGTAGTGGACCAGTCTATTTTGGAGAAGAAAAAAAACTCATGCAAAATATTTAGTGAAATGGGCTTTATCGATGTGACTCTCCATGTTATAAGACTGAAAAATCATAGAGGTGAGGGATTGTTAAACTGAAGTTGCAACAGGACAAGAACATACTTTCAAATTTATCGGTGATATACCTAATACAGCATTCTGAATTTGTGGACTTGATTTTACGATAATTGAGCGAAAGTTAGACATGTAGACTAGTTAAAGTGAGTTGTCTGTATAAATCAATTTGTTTTATGACCGCATTCTCATACTTATCCACAGCATGCATTTAGCCTATTTGTGACAAGAAATTCAGTTATTTGCAGATACATGTAAGTAGGAAAAATAAGTTTTCGTTTTTCATACAGTTTTCTGTAACTATGGCATGTAATATATACACTGCTCTTTTTTATGCTCTGATTACGTTTACACCTATCTGGGGGGTTGACATGTACAAGTATGAATCTACAACAAAGTTCAGGTTCACATTTAATATAATTGCCCTTTGGTTCTTTACCAGTGTAAATGATCATTCGGATCAATGGTTCCGGGTAGAAGTCTCCTAAAATTATGACACCTTTAATATTGGTACCAGTACTCTACTGTGTAATGAATACCATCATGAGACGGATAAAAACAATATCAAACATCATCCCATTTCTGAATGAGAATGGTGCCATGAAATTATGAAATTATTTTTAAGTGATATTATTCTGTGTACTGCAAACATCCTAAACTTCTAACAATACTCCTAGATGTATCAAATTGTTTTGCATGCCATGCTTATAGTACCACACCTGCATAGCATGGATCATATTTTCAGTGAAAAAAAAAACATCGACTTGTAAGCGATTATATATGGTAATGAAAATTTCTGAATGAAGTAGCATGTTCAATAATAGTGTCGGTATACCTATGTTACTGTTCTTTGGAGTCATACATCTACCACATATCTTATAAATATTCACCAAAATAAGAACAACATTCAGGTTGCCACTTATGTTTCATGCATGTATTTCATTCATTTGTTAAAATATGTTCATTCATTGAAAGTCTTGAAAAATATGCCGCTCACTTTGTACAGATTATAGCATATAAATTATTTCAGAAATTAAATAGTAAATGTATGTTGAACCTCGCATCCAAAATTTTAAGTACTTAAGAAGAGTCATCTTTCCTGGTGTTTATTATCACTGGGTTCAATATATATATATATATATATATATATATATATATATATATATATATATATATATATATATATATATATATATATATATATATATATATATATATAATAACTATTAATACTACCCAATTCAATGTCTCACGCACATTCTATCGGTTACACACCCATTTTTGGTGTGTAAACTTACAATTAAAATATTCCTAATTGAGCGCTTATCTCAACCCAATCATCTACACTTCGGGTATGTTCCGTTCCAAATCACTTAACAAATTGGGGCAGGAAGTGGCCGTGTGGTCTAAAGCTCTCACCATTACGGATCATTGCCATCTCACCTCTGTCTGCTTGGGTTCGAACCTTGGGTTCGGCCAGTGTGGGTATGTGAAAAAACTTGCCAGTAGCTTCCCGTGGGTCGGTAGTTCTTTCCGGGATTTACCCGGGTTTTTACTCCACCATTTATACTGGCCGCCATGTATAGTCTATATTGTGCCGAAATATGTCATTAAATCTTATACCAACAACAACAACAACAACAACTTAAAACAATAAATATTTTGTCCTTACCGTCAATGTTATCCGGTAGTTGTTGCGTTAGAAATGTAAAGGTCAAATCAATCTGTAAAACGATCACATAAGCTGGTATTGTCAATCGTCATCTTGTATGTGCTTGTATCAGTGAAATCCCATTGGAAGAGAGATAAAAATAAACATCAACGCAGAGGTCACCAAAACAGATGAAGGGAGTTAACTCCTCATGATATTGCTGGTCTTTTTTTTATTCATATTATGATCTTTGAGTGCAGAGTGTGTTTACTGAGGCAAGAACAGCATGTACATGAACTTATATTACCCTACCGTGGTATCAGATATCTGATCTCCATGTCATGAAACCTGAATATTTTGTGCTGAGACCCGCACAAGAGGAAGCACGTAACAGGGCAAGGTGCTGTGATGGTTGATTTCTGCAGCTAGCTAACAGTGGGACTTCAAATGGGACCAATAGACTATTGACAGCTACCTCACAAATAAGGCATAGTATCAGCGGTAACAAATTGATCATTTATTAGATGTCTGAACCAACATAGATCATGCAAATGATAACTATTCAAATACTACCCAGCAGTTTTTATAAGTTTACACTTGCAGGGAATCTCTCTCTCTCTCTCTCTCTCTCTCTCTCTCTCTCTCTCTCTCTCTCTCTCTCTCTATCTATATATATATATATATATATATATATATATATATATATATATATATACACACAGATAGATAGATAAAGTGTTGACAAAAATGCTAAGTGTTGTGAAGTTTGAAACATAACATAATAGCAACATAATTCATGGTCCAATTATCCAATCACCTCCTGCCTCACCTAAGCGGCTGCCAGTGCAATGGGCTACCTGTTTGGCTACCAGTGTGATGGGCTAGGGGCTACTAGTGCAATGGGCTGAGGGGCTACTAGTGCAATGAGCTAAGGGGCTACTATTGCAATGGGCTAAGGGGCTACTAGTGCAATGGGCTAAGAGGCTACCAGTGTGATGGGCTAATGGGCTACCTGTGTGACGAGTATTGGTTTACATGTTAAGTAAAGATGACTTACATATGATAACACATTACATATTTTAAGTTTTTGATGAGAATTACATGTAACAAATTCATTTAATGAACACTGAATAATCATTGGTCATACCTCAGTAAAAGCGTAACTGTAAAACAATAGAAACTTTTCTTCACTGCACTCTTTGTAATATAAACTCCTTTGCTTTCAGCAGAAGCCAAAAGCAGGGTTTTTTTTACAATTTATTTACACAAGTTCATAATGATTAATATCGTGCACTTGACAATCCTGTTGCATTATGGTTGACAAAGCTGATAAATCATGATCATAGGGGACCTCAGAGAGGAGCTTTTAAGACTTACTTCTAAGCTAAATTTATGGTCAGATTGTGTTAACTGCAGACAGTGATCTAACTCCATTATACAAACCAAAATGCACAAAACCTAAATTGTATAATCTACTTTCAGCCATATAATCACTTTCCGGCTCACACTCCATAGTAAGACCTAATATGTATGAGAACATCCAAAAATGATATATTATTTGGAAAATTACTTGCAAAATATTTCCTATCCAGCTGATTAATTCCAATTACACTGTGACTCTATTTTAAGCACTTTTTACTTTACACTAACTTTACGTGGTACAAACGCTGCAACTGATGGTCAAAAAATAAGTGTTTAGCTAGAAAGGGAAACTTGCAATTAATCATATGTTGTAAATCTGGTTTCTTTATTTTCATGGCCTGACAGCTTGCATGCAATATCCTCAGTGGGCTAGAGTGACTACAGTCAATACCATTTTTAAGAATATCTGCCATTAAAAGATGGAGTCTGATGATGACTAGTACGAGCCTGATTAATTTGATAACAAGTCTTTTCATTTTGCAAGTATCACTGACAATAGATGCATGTAATTATTTTATTCAAGTGAAATCAAGAATAAAAAATGAATGCACGTATTTCTTTTCTAAGACAATGTCAAACTCTTTTTTTCAGACTTTCTAATCACTAAAATATACTCATTTCAAAACAAATTTATATGTATCCACCAAGGTGAGACAGTTAAAATGAGTTCATAAAACAACACCTGATATCAGGTGTATTTAGCACCGATGACACCCTACCAGCACCAATCCCCTATGATATATCGCCACCATATGCTCTAATACAGACTGGTACATTTTTCTTATTGAACTTCCCAAAACCCTCATGCAAAATTTGGTTCAGCCCATAAATTAGGTATACATAATTAATTTTTCAAGTTTACGTGCTACTTTCTTTTCTACAGAAATCTCTGAAGGCCTCATGCCAAATCTGGTCTCCCTCCATAAAATAGGCATCTCTGGGTCATTTATTGATATCTCTAAAAGCTTCATAAAAAGTTTGATTTCAGTTCAAGAATCAGTCGTTCAGCTATTATATCAGTGGAAATTAAAGGGCAAAGTTCAAAGTCAAACGTGGGCCAAACATTCACAAATTCTTTTACGCACAAGAATGAAATTCAAAGTGGAATCTGGACTTCCTTATACAAGCCTCATACAACAATCGGTTGCAATGCATCTAGAACCTGACAAATTAATACATATGAATTCAAAGGAAATGTTTTAAGTAAAATGGGTTATAATTCAACAAATATGTTGTAAAAATCAAACTCGACTGAAATAAATTGTCAATTGTTTGTATTAAATTTAACTGCTATCCAGGAAGACCTTCAAATGTTATCTCGCAAAAACAGAATTCGAAAGCAATGTTTAAAACCAAGCAAGAGCCATAACTGTCTCAAAATTTGCAAAACGAAAAAGTTAAAACCTAACTTGGTCTGTTCAATCTTAAATCATTGTACCAATTTGATTTTAATCCATCATCTCATTCGAACGTTATTAAACAGAAATTAAATTTGTGACAAACAGGATAAAGTTCTTTGTTATGATGAACAGGTCTTTCAAGTTCGCTTCAAATGAGGTCAAGACTGTAAACTAATATGGCGCAACGTTAACCAGAATGAAATTAGGCCTTGATACTAAAGCTACAATGTTTACATGTGTGAAGGATATAGTTGTCTTTGCTGCCAGTGAAGATTACAAGAATGTTTCCACTCTTGTAAATGTTTACAAGAATGTTTCAACTCCAATAATTATTTGCATGAATGTTTCTACGCCGGTAAATGTTTCCACCAGCCACCCACATGGTACAACAAAACGTTAAACATATATAAAAAGACACACCTACCTACTGCAATTTTAAAATGTTTACAATCAGTTCATAAGAATATTTCTACTCCTGTAAATGTTTACAAAAATGTTTCTACTCCAATAATTATTTGCATGAATGTTTCGACTGCGGTAAATTTTTGGAATAATATTTCCACACCTGTAAATGTTTATGAGAATGTTCCCCCTCCAGTAAATGTTTGCTTGAATGTTTCCTTACTTGTAAATGTTTACAATGAAATGTTGTATGTTTCATTTTCTTAAAGTATCGAAATTTATGATTTTCCAATCATATGTGCCACCTCAAGAAAATGCCAAAACTGCAATAATTTGACATTGTACACAATAGGCCAAAGACAAAATGTGTTTCCGGTTGGATGAACATCCCTGTTTCTTATTGTCGATCTTATCACTTCTACCACCACCACCCCATAGTACAAAAAACGTGAAACATATATAATGTTTAAGAAAAAAAAAGACACACCTGCCTACTTTAATTTTAAAACCAGTTCAATAGGAACCACATTAGCTTGCTTACCTTACACTTCAGGTTGATTTACTTATAATGCTGTTACCATTTTAATAGACCTGCATTATTTTCTTAAAGAATCATTTATTATCACGGCCTATGATAACTTAGAGACATTTTACTTTACAGAAATATGTTCAAGTCTTAATGTCAAGTCTTTAAGTCACCCTGCAGTTTCTCAGTCTTTGTAGATTTTACAAAAGCATGTACTGTATATGTCCACTTACTACATCTGGTAGTATTATCTGTTTATTTCCAGAAACAACTGCATGTTGGGCAATAATTTGCCTGAACTGAAAGCTGTATTAAATAAAGGTGTATCTTACATTGTGAATTACATTATAAATAAGTTGTAAAATACGTAAATATACATTGTATTAGCAGTCAGCTGTTCAGTAATCCTAACTGATAAACAGAAGGAATGTTTAGATCTTGGATTGTTTTTATTACAGTCAACCGTTTACAAGTTTAAAACTATTTGGTACACCTGGCAGCCTATATGATACCTGCTCAACTGTGGTATGTAGCAACCTTGCTTGGTAGCCACTCAATGTATCGAATTAGTAACTGTGGCATGTAGCAACCTTACTTGGTATCCAATCAATGGGTCTAGTTATCAGCGGTGGTCTGGTTTAGTTTAATAGTAGCTATCTTGCTGTAGCACCAGGTAGCCTGGTGGTCTAAGGCACTTGCCTTGACAGATCATTGACATCTCATCTCTCTGTGGGGTTCGAGTCTCAGGCTCAGCCAGCATAGGTATTTGAGAAAGTTTCCCAATAGCTTCCCATGGGTCAGTGGTTTTCCCTAGAATTTTTCCAGTTTCTTCCTCTACCAGATATACTGGCCGCCAAGTATAGCATGTCATGTGATCAAAAATGCTTTAAACCCAAACCAACAACCACAGTAAGTATCCTGCTAACAATTAAGAGTGTTAAATGAGTGGACGAGCACCAAGTCAATATGACTTCCATCCTATATTGCATAACCTTCTTAGATTTAACAGCAAATAAACAGAATGCAGCTACATGTGACGCACCTTAATGGCTACCACTATCTATTAATTTCAACTTGCAGTTCACTTTGAAAACTAGGCTCATGTGATTTGAAAAGGAATGGGTTTCTTACACATGACCCTAACGATGCATGATGCAGGTCTTTATTTTAAAACACCTCCTAGTACAATTTCTATGCAACAATTATGAACACATAAATACAATTTGAAAAATATTTGAGGGATTTTCCAGATCATTCTAACTGATAAAATTCTACAATGAGTAATTACTGCCTATTATAAGTGATTTACTAACTTTAAGGTTATATTAATTTCTTAAAAACTACATGTGGAAGGAAGTCACAAGCATCCCGCACTTCACGATGTGAGACACCACTTTAACATGTGACACTTGATTCAACCCTCTGGAGTGCTGCATAACCTAGACTGATAGGATCATGGCAACTGAGTACAAAAAACAGATTAAGTGTAATAGTGGAATCGTGTGGTCTAATACTGAAATATATCGACCCAATACATATAACTACTTAGTAAGGTTCATACACAGTTAATTGTTATATTTTCTCCTCTTTTTAATTCTGCAACATTAAATGCATCCCACAATACAAAATCATATTGATAGAATATTATAACTTCCTGTGAATAGGATATGCCACTAATATCAGAAGAATTTGTAGGGTCAATAGCAAGAGGAAAATGTGCATACATATAATATACATACATATAATTGAGATGTAATTAAAGATTCCACAGTCCCTATGCTCCTATTTCTGTGATTCCACGAAAATGCAGTTTTCTGACATGGGGTATAGGGTCTTCCACAATCTGTAGTTTCAAACTCATAATATGAAAGTAATGGTGAAGTATAGCAGAAAATCTTGTAAGCAAGCTGTCCTTCCAAAATTGTTATTATTAAAATATTTGCTTCCAGAATCAAAGTGGCTTGAGAGTATATTGTTATTAAAGATATACAATTGATCAATTTACAAAAACAAAAAATATTTTACTCAATTTTATATAGTGCATGGGTATTAAGGCCATTAGCATGTACAGTATCTAACTTATGAATCCAGCAAGTTTCTTTTATGAGTCTATTCATGTCTCCATGTACAATATCAACTGGCATGAAAACAATCGAGAAGAAAGTGATTATTGGTATTAAAATGTGTTGAAATATTAGAGGAAAACTGAGGATCTCTATATTTTTAATAAGAAAGCGATGATTATTCATTCTCTTAGAAAGTTGTTCAATTGTTTGTCCAACATATTGCATGTTACATTTGCTATAGGTTATCAAATAAATCACATCAGTTGATACACAACTAGTGTATAACTTAGAGAACATACCTCTTTTGTATTAGCGCTACTCAAAAGAAATACTTTCTCTTATGTTTGCACATTGTAATCTAGATGTAATTTATATTTACATTTACATCTAAATGTAACAGACATTAACATAACATTAGGCATTCCAAATAACTCATTGATAGTTTTGATTGTTTTAGAGTAGCCCCGGACATTTTTGTTGGAAACGGTTAGATACCTTTATATCTTCATCTTTTTATGTGTAGCAGTTTTCATGTCCAAGTATTTATTTAACACTGTGTCCTGGTCGCCTTCTGCTTTATGCACAGCAACAACTTTGTTATTGTTCATGTTGAGTTCTCCCCGCATTGTCTCCAGCGAGAGAAACATGACTTCGTATGTTATCAACTGTATGTGCGCATGACTTCATTCGATTAACACGTATTTTCAAAATGATTTGTTCTATTAACGACAAAGTCGTCAAGACTACGTGGATAGCTAAGCTGATGCCGTTTCGGAGTCAAACCCTTTATGTCGCAGGTCGATCGACTGCTCTGCAAGGGGAGAGAGGATGAATGGATGGATGTTACTAGATAGAAACGTAGGTTAGGAGAAAAGAATGAAACACGGCATTGCAAGACGGAGTCTATATTTCAGATAGGACAAAGATTGTGCGATTAAAATACATTTACAAAATGTCCATGTCATCAGACTTCCATTGGCATAAAAATGATTTTATGTACTCTGGAGATAGCTGAAATATGGATTTCAACATTATTTTTACAAGAACATAAACCTGGGTCATTATACAACACCACACTTTTCCTGATTTTCATATAACGATTGTGTAACCGTCCGCATAAAGAAATGACGTATTTAGCGTTCCTAAGTCATGGTATGATTTTAGGACAATGACATTACACATCAACCGTGATGAAATATGCATTAATTCTATTTTCAAACTTATAAGAATCGTAAGACTGCATACTCTGGAAATTTGTACAAATCCCAATTCTAAATACATACATGAATTAACATATATATATATATATATATATATATATATATATATATATATATATATATATATATATATATATATATATATATATATGTCTCCCAAAGTTCGTCCCCCATTATATTTCTCGACCGGTCCTTTGCAAAATGTTTGGTATGGTTCGGTATAACTTTCTGCAACTGCAGCAAGGAGTCTTGTCCAAGTACGCACCACAGTAGCTGACCGAGACTAATTCAATGTATGATTCAATCCCGCACCCTTTCGTTAGTGAGTTCGGCAGTCCATCCGCTGAGCCACCGAGGCTCCGGATGGTATAATGCATTATTCATGCCTTTGACGGTCAACAGCGTACTAATGTCACCCCTGAGGTAGAAAGTATATTGGACTACACACTCCCTAAGGATTTATTCTAGCAGCAACAAATGCTTCGGCCAAGCATTCCTTTGCATTTCTTGGCAACGCTACTTCCTATCATAATTATCATTAAAATTTCAACTCACCATTTTTTCTATATGGACAGATAATGCCTTTAAACGTCGTGCTTGCTTAGCACATGATTGCCTCTTTTTGTCAATACCTCATATTTAAACTAAATATCATTAATCGATGGTGACCTATTTCAAAATAATTTTTCTTCCAAAATGACAAACATAACAAAGCAGATGACCAATTATTTTCCAGGACTCGAACCCGAACCCTCTCAGTCGCAGGACGGCAATACTAAGTATATGGGTCACAGCGTCTCCTCTGAAAGCGAGAAAGGAGGATAGGATAGAGAGTAATAAGGCGGGCAAAAACGTGCGGATGCAGACATAAAACAGAAGCACCGCTCAGTAGCATAGAGTCTATTTTTCAAATTCAATTAAGATAACATGTAAAAGAGACCGTATAGGCAATTAAATGGCCAAAAAGTATATCGCAAATCCTAATTACATAAACTCGTGTTATCTTATGTACTCTGAAAATACAGTATAATTGGAATATACTTAACAAACCATTCCTAGATGTTCAGACAAGGATTTTATCCGCATATCAAATTTTCCCTGCTTTCAAAATTAAATTTCACGTGGACAATTCAATCATTGTCCTAACGTCTTGGATTTTGCAGAATGTTTATAAGTATTAATTGTTTTGATTATAATTACAATTCAACTTAAATTTCAATATTGCTATTGAGTCATACTCCTATACCTGACCTTAATAAACAACAAGAGGACATACGTTCAAAATAGCCATGCTCACCCTTCACACCATACATACTGACGTTTATAAACGAAGAGACCCACACACGTAATACCTGTCTTCACAGGTATATTTCTTTAAACTTTAATAGTACAACCTATTGAAAATAAGAAGTTATTCGACCTCATGTATTATCATTACTGCTTGCCTGCTTAATCCAGTGTGCGAATATAATGTCAATAGTGACAGGACGTATTCAGCACACAATCTGATATAACTTCATGGTGGATTACTTGAATAGAAACGCAGTACTGAATTCCTTTCAGGTATGCAAAGCTGGGCACCCTTAGCCGCGTCAAGGAGCAAGACAATTTATTGGGGTAAAAGAGAGACTGCATTTCATTAACTTCAACCTCGTTTTTTATAACAAGATCATTTCTCTTATCTTCCTATCCTAATGTCTTGCTTCGATTGATTGTATCAGAAGCTGTATATATCAAACTAAAAATTAATTTTAGCAAATTCTAGCTAATAAATAAACCACAAAAGAACTGTGATGAACTAAACATGCATTCCTTGCTCACACCAATGTCTGAAATTTAAAACCAAAAACAAATTAAGACAATGTGATTTAAAACAAGGTGGTCATAAATTTTGTGCTGTATTTGCATGAGTAATTTCACATCAAATGTAATTTATTCAATAAGAATCCATTTTGAAAATTAATTTTCGGATAATTTACGTGTAGTATTTACTTGTATACGAGAGGCTATCAATTCATCCTGGTAAATTCTAAATTTCTGTGAACTTTTGTGACAGCGATATATAATTTAATATGCGAGCAACTAATAATCATACACTGTTCAGAAGAATGGGGAAGTGAGCCGAAAGAGACATGTATGTATGTATGTATGTATGTATGTATGTATGTATGTTTGGGACACCAAGAGTGAATATGGCATATAATCTTGAGCAGTTCACTGTTACAATGCCAGACACAACTAGTACGCCCTGACAGAAACAAAGACGTATTGCGGTCATATTACACTGATTCTGCGAAACCTATCCTACTGCTTAAAGGAACCTTGTAAATAAAGGGGTCTGTGATGAATTAGGAAGATTTCAATTGCGTATGATTTGCTTTATATATATTACTTTAAAAAAGAATGCTTGTTGCACACGTACACACAGAAAGAGTGTCTAACTGTCTGGCTCTTAACAAACTCACTTCAAATAATGCGTACGAAAACGTAGATAAAGTGAACTCATTTCAAGTACATGTCACGTACTGAAAAATGTAGTAATGAAAATTGGTGGGGTTTGAATTTTAATATAGCACAAATTATACAAACTTGCTTTTATAATTTTCAGGATT
This sequence comes from Megalonaias nervosa, assembly GCA_016617855.1. Lineage (NCBI taxonomy): Eukaryota > Metazoa > Mollusca > Bivalvia > Unionida > Unionidae > Megalonaias > Megalonaias nervosa. Next base: position 36,142 of record JAECUM010010301.1, on the reverse strand, counting down.
GCGATACTAATTTCACATGTAGACTTATAGTACTTCGATCTCCTATAAGAAACTCATTATAAAAAATACGCTTATGAGTCATTTCCGTTTGAACATTTTCTATTTTGCCAGCAGTGGCAGACTGGGATCGATATGCTTCTACATATATGGCACCAATATATAGCCCTTAGCCACTTTGAGAAAAAGATAATCATTAAATCTGAACTAAAATGTCTAGCAGGATTCTGCTCAATCAGATTTTTAATTCCCGTCAAGTGAGAAAAGAATGATTTTAGTCAAAATCTTGTATAACGTTGGTGATTTTCTGTATTGACAAGCAAATTAGATCTATCTATCTATCTATCTATCTATCTATCTATCTATCTATCTATCTATCTATCTATCTAACTGTGCGTCATCGTGTATTGTCTGGGATGGACCGTCGCTCTCTCACTGCTGTATTTTTTGTACCAGTCCATACTAATTACTCATTACCGAACACTAATTTATCTAAGCCTTGATTTCTGTCCTAGTAATCCAGAGTTAATGTGTATTAGATGAGAGTTAATTGCACGGTGTCTGCTACGCACGAATGCTTATATCGGCGACCATGATCCATCCTTTTTCAGGATGTATGCATGGTAGATGGGAGTTTAGTGCTTGGTGCGTATAGGCAATGCGATTGTTGCCGTAAATGTTGACCTGGGATCTAGTTTCAGTAGGGATCGAATTAAAATGAAATTAGAAATAAATTCTTTTATCATGTGTGGCATTCTCTCTCTCTCTCTCTCTCTCTCTCTCTCTCTCTCTCTCTCTCTGTATGTTGTTATGTATATTTATATGTTTGTGAATATTGGAGAGTTTAGGTCAGGTGGGTTCTTTGAAGAATTGTTATATTCCATTGAATGGGTTAGAACAATTTTGTATCAACCTATTCGATATTTGCATTATACATTTTTACATGTTATCTTGCTGAACAATGATATCATAGTGTCCTTTTCTACTGAACTAATTTGGTCCAGGTTGAGTTTTGTTTTATTTCTAGGTTTACAAAGGTTTCGCTATGTTTATTGGAAAGATAGGTGCAGATGATGTATAGCATTAATTGTTGCATTTTGCGCTTGTGCATATTTCTTGAGTGCTTCTCTCTCCCTAAGTAATCCTTTCCCCGAAAAGCAAATATTAAATGGACTGCCAATGAAATGGCCAAAGAATGATATATGTGACTGAGCATATGCAAGAAACCCCATCTGATATCTAGCAGCGCTTTGAAGAAACACAAAAATGGTTATTGCACTGAATTACAAGCATTTAACAAGCCATGTCCTACCAGAGTTTTCCTTATCTCCGATATTGATTATGATGTTAGAAAACTCTGAATGTGTATATCTATCGATCAAAAGCTTATAAACGTTGATTAGCCTAAAGATTAAATTATTTTACCTGGCCCTATTATTAGATTATGTGTGTTTAACTTTCTTGGAAATAAATAGAAGACCAACAAGATAAAAAAAAAACACTTTAAGAAAATAAGGTAGACAAAGTTACTGTTAGGTACAGTTATTATAAAAAGATGCGGAAATATTCATTTGATTACAATATGCAAAAGACTGTAATAAATTAACAGATAGTAAGCAGAGAGCATGAACAAAGAACCTGCAGAACTAGAAGCATCGCATGATGAAACAGAAGATAAAAGATTTTCGAAGTAAGTATTTGACAGGAAAAGACTTTATGTTCAAAGATGTGCTATTCAGATTCAAATTGTCATAGGTAAATAAACACAAACGTAACATTAATAGAAAACCAAACTTCAACAGAATTTACTTGAAGACTTCATATTTGCATAACACAGAACATGTGAAATATTTATAAGAATAATTACTTCAAAAATACATTAGTTTCCGTAGCTGATAAAGGAAGTATGCGAAGCTTTAACTCAAGGACCGTGTATATTTTTGTCAGCTAAAATAAATGGTTATCAAGGGAAACGAATAATTTGTTTTACCATACGTCAGAAAACCAACGGGATGCAGCTTCGTATGCCATTCGTTTTAAAACTTTTGAGTTTATGGCAGGTCAAACAATAAGCATGGATGTTGATCAAGTGTGCAAGCTTATCCCAGTTTCATTGGTACATTTACAAAGGACAGTCTGGCAAAATACGGATTGTGACTGTTAGTATTGATGTCCTTGGACATATAGGTTTCAGTTGTCAAAGAAATAGAAAGAAAATGTTAAACTTAATAAAGCTACTATAACATCTAAAGCTGTTTAAAGAGTCAAGAGGGTAATATCGACAAACTCAAAAGAATCTATTACATCACGAGGTGAATAGTTAAGCGTCTTTCATGTATTCTCGTTCCAAATCTACCTTGCAAGCGGAATCGAAAGGAGGATGGCTTTTGCACTCTACCTCGCAAACAGTTAAAAAATAATGGTTGTTAAATAATTGCACCAGAAATGACTTGATATTGGAGGGAAAACGTTTAGGTTTGAGCTGGTTTGATTTAAGCCACATAGATGGCGAGACCCAATAATTTAGATACACGTCATCAGCAAGATGTATATTTTAACCAGTCAACTGATCATATAAATATGGTACCATAACCACTTGATAATAAACAACATAATTTGTTTTTTGCTATTATAATGTTTCTGGCTAAGTATAAAATGGCATATGTCCTGATATGCAGAATAGAAATTAAACAAAGCATGTAACAATTCCAGATGTATTTTAAAAGCGCTGAAATGCACATAAAAAGTAAAGATCATCAAATTTTGATCCCAATGGAAAGACAGTATTCAAATAGACTATGAAATGCGGGTCAAAAGTCTTCGTGGGTATCAGTTGCAAAGGTCATATAACTAATTGTTATGTTAGTATTTATAGGTTACTGCATTTGTATGGGAAAATATGAACGAGTTTTTCGAATGGTTATACTGCACGACCTTTGGAGTGCAGTATATCCATCCGACAAAACGAGTTCATATTTTCCCATACAAATGCAGTACCCTTTTATTATATGCTCATTTTCTTATTCTACCCATGGCTTAAATATATAAACAAAAATACACTACAAGAAACAAAGTAACTGAATGTATGCCGTATTCCAAACTAAATACACAAGCGTAGCTGCATCATTACACAACAACATTATTAATGCGAACGTAACTCCGCCCAGACAAATTTGAAGTTGGTCGCGCGCTAGACGTAAGTTTCGGAAGAAAATGGCGTTTGGTCTACTTAAAATTGAAATTTGGAGTAATATTGTTAATGAATGCGAATTACAACAACTTTTCCATTTGATCTGGAATGAATAAGTTTTGGTATTTTTGTCGATTCGACGCAATTTCGTGATTATGATCTGGATTTATCTACACGAAGTAACGTACATCGGATTTCAGCAGCGTCTGCCAATTTAATCGTATTGAAGTGTGTTAACATCGGCGTGCGTGTTTCTGTTCTGTCATTGAATGATTCAGATCATAATGTGGGAAAAATAAGAAGTCTTTCAATTGCAATTATCGAAAAGACGCTGTGGAATTTAATGTTTATTTCATTTTGAGTGCAGTATGGAATCAAGCTTGAGAACCCATGACATGGCTCATGTAATTCGGATTTGCAGAACTACTAAAGAACATTTTGAGGAAATTCAGGATGTAAAATTGCAAGTATATTTTTGCCATTTTTTTTACTAGCTAAAGAAGACAGTTTATGTCTTATAACTTGTATGTTATTGTAAGGACCCTGTCTGGCGTCTATAGCTAGCCTAAATCTGAAACATTGTATCAAAACAGTTAGCGCGGAATGTGCCAAAGCAGTTTGTATGTGTCAGTCCACTAAACATCTGCTTTAGTTCATTCAGAAACAAATTATTTGTTTACAACAGAAAGTAGTTCCTTTATTGGCGAGAATACAGTATGCATTGAGCGCGAGGAGTTCAGTATCGCAAAATATTGCACGATTCTGACAATGTAAAGTTAACGGAGAAAAAAAAACGAGCATATAATAATATGTAACTAAACACTCAGGAATCCATGCTAACATTTACTATGTCCAGTACTGCATGCTGTTTTCTGACGAGTAAACTTTTACATATAATTAACATATCAGAGGGCTATTTTAATAGAAAAGATTTTCCTTTACTCGAGTGTTTCATGAGAAACATGTTTTCCATTGAGATGAAACATAAACTTCAGCAATAATCAGTGTCCTCTAAGGTAACCTGTCTTATGAGAAAATATGGTGATTATGCTGATCTGATGAAGATAAATGGCGATTTTTATAAGGCGTGTTATTCTACAAAAGCGTAATACTGTACAATGTTATACATCAAGGGATGTTACAGCTTGGAGAGAACATAAGACAAGATAATAACCACAACTGAATTAATTAACCATGACAGATCTCGCACGAAATTAATTAACCATGAATGATCTCACAAGATACATAATTCGAAAACAGATTGGTGAAACATGAATCGACCCACATTTGTTATTAAAAGGGTTTGATGCTATCAACCGTGTTGTTCAAGACGTCATTACTAGGTAAATGCAGCAGATAAAATAATATGCGGTATTTTACATTCAATGGTACATGAAACATATTGAAAATGAATACATTTTATATAAATGGTTTAGAAATAGAAAGAAATAAATTAATAAAAATGAAAATGCAATTCTCTTTATAAAACTGCTTTTAGATTATACCTGGTTATGAATCATTTGTAGAAGAAAATAAACGTTAAAGAAGAAAATGAGTAACACCAGTTACAGTACAGACGGCAGTATGTTTGTTCTGCCTTGCTTCTCTTTGTATGCTCTGCAAACATACATAAACAAACAAACATATCGAACAAGTTCGACCTGGGCTTATACAGAGACACTATCATTAAACAGTGTGACTTAACACATCAATAATAAGGCAGCAATAGACCATTCCAACTCACCTTAGATGTAAACTACCCTGAAAGTGTCATGGAGCAAGCAACATAACAGCCATCGCGATTGTGGACGCTTTAAGAAACAAAAGTCAGAAATCCATGGAACAAATACATTTATATTGTCTGCCGAAGATCAAAACAGACACGAAAAGAGACACTAATGAAAAGTACACCTGATGACAGAGACGTCCCTCTCAATATAAGCCGCAGAATAGCAATGCTCGAGCTAAGATAATGGTTCTAGAAGCTGTTTAACGGACCAGAGACCAGAGACCAGTCCTACACCAAAAGCAGACAGGAAATATTATAGTTATGGAGTTTACCGGGAGTCTCAACTGAATATAGTACTCAGTAATCTTATCTTGCCAAAACGTGTGATTTGTTCTGAATCTGAATCCATCATCATACAGAAAGAAACACTTTTGCATTACTGAAAAATATCTTCAAGATCTTGGCCAACCCTTGGCTATATACCTCATTAGATATCAACGCCATCAAACGTCATCAACGCCATCAAACGTCATCAACGCCATCAAACGTCATCAAACCAAAAGTCTTAAAGTAAGGATGTCGATTTCTAAGTACGAATATTAATTTCAAATAATTAGTATATATGACGGGATTAAGACTAAATAATTGCTACCAATTTTGAAACATGTGGTGGATATATGGCTAACTGAAATAATATGTATAATACAAAAAACAATGGCCAATTAACCACAAAGAGGACATTGATGAGGTGTGTCAGACCATGTATGGTCTGTGTATTGCTGGCTGAAGTAATAAGATCAATAATATAGATGGTCACAATTAACGACGAGAGAATGAAACTTGAAAAAAATATTTCATGCCAAACTTTTATGAGGTATCTATTTTGGATAAAAGATGGTTCTATACATATCCGACCAAGTAAATAATAATTAGTACCCAGGATGTGCAGCTGATCTAATTTTTTCTTCTTCAGGTGATGAATCTAACAATGAGTCAATGAACACAAGCATGGAAAAGAGATATAAAACATTAAATAATCTAAATTTTAAAATAGACTTTAACACTTAGTTCACTTCAGCAGTGGCGTTAATGGGGAGATGATAATATCTGAATGGTCAACATAAATGTTTAAATTGTTTTAAAGCAGAGTACAAAGAGGATTTTGAGCTATTATTAAATCCTGGTAATTTCTGGAAAACAAAATTCTTGCTTGATTATATGGAAAATCAAGCACTACTACAGGAATCTCATATAAAAATATGAAAAATACACTACAACACGGTATATATAAATGAGTAAATTATGCTCGGATATTCAAGTAAAGAGTTTACAACTCAGAGATATGCGAGGTACAATAAAGGCATAGGAACATGCTGATGTATTGCCGATATTTGTTCTCAGAAAGGCCACTATCATTATCATCTCACATATTTCGAGACTATTTTTCGAGAAATGTGATCATTAAACGGACAGATTAAGACATAACATATTTAATGAGTAGTTACAATTGGAACATACTGTAGTATCAAAACGGAAAAATTACGAACTGTTAGGAGAATGAGAAATTGTTTGATCACTTAGTAACTGAAACGGTAGCAAAACGGTTTTGCATTGTATATAACAATACATCATGATTCACCTTTGTAGGGACCCAAAAGACCACAATTAAACGATTGTAATTTAATAATTGTATCAACCCTCTACTAAATATCATGAAGTAATAATGAGTTTCAAGACTGCTGGTGTTTATGTTGCATACATGTGTTTGTAAGTATTAAATAGCAAACTGCGGTACACATATGTGTAGCCAGTGTTATATTGGATATAAATGCTATATCTTTTGAAATGATTTGTCTTGCCTATTTATGTTTACAGATTACAGCCTGCTAGACTGTGCATTACTATGTGTAGTTGACTACATTTGTAGAGTGTGTCTCAAAACACCCTGTAGCACGTGTGTGTAAGTAGGTAGACCAGGTGGAGTGAGTGGAAAATAAAGGTTTTCACCATAATAGCACATGCATTGCATTTTGCCGCGAATTACATACCGACCCAATCCTCATTTCCTTCAGCGCAGTCGATCAGGCGTCTTCATATATATCATTTGTGGCGTCTTCATATATATCATTTGTGAAACTTTCGATAGTATGTAATAATACTTGTAAAATATAAATATATATCTAAATACGTATTTCATTCACAAGACATATAAGCTAGTTATTACCTTTAAGTCTCAGTTCTGGTAAGGACTGTAGATCATTTATAACTACGGGTGATATTTTCATGATACTACATCGACTATGATTTGTGTGAAGTTGGTATAGTACATCGTACTTCTTCTTTGCATTTGTACTTGAATGTTTGTTTCATATTTTGCTGGTTTAATTGCTACCTACGCGACGCCAGTGAATAAATCTATATTGTCTAGTGAATGAACCATTTGTTATCCAATCAACCGGTCTACGTGTGTCACTAGAAGTAGGAGAAATATATTCAGTTTTGTGCATGTTTACTAAATCCATATAAAACGTATGTACTGGAAATATTGTTTAATGTAGTGCGATACAAAGGTGCAATGTAGGGCTAATACGACAGTTGTGCACAACAGAGAAGAATATTGATAAATTGTCATATCCTGTGCCGAATGCATCCCTTGCAAACTCAAATATTAGATCATATTCTTAACATACAAAGACAAATTGTACCAGCTTTCTATGGAAACAACACAAGGAGACAATGAGTAGTACGTTAATAGTTAATTTAAACAGTTAACATTAGTTTTAAGTCCATACACAAAATGAATTTTGTGAGGAAAAAGTATTTGTTAGTTCTAAATGATTATAGTCCATTGATGTTTATAGTATTTGCGATTTATAACATGTTTTGCAATAGAGTTGTTAGAGATTAGGGCTTCAACCTTCCACATCATCTGTGGATCACGTAGAACCTCTGTCGGACAGAACAGGGCCGTTGTGCAGTCTACCTTGTCCAATGCGGCCAGGTCACTGACTCTTCCTGTTGCTGTGGAGCTCTACTGATCATGTCACATATTGTGAACAACTGTTCACTGACAATGTTCCCCAGTGGACTGCAGGCTCTGCACCTTGCTAATGATGACGTGTTAAATGGCTGAGTACGCACTGCACATGATAATGATGATAATAATAATAATAATAATAATAATAATAATAATAATAATAATAATAATAGCAATAGTAATAATAAGGTTTATTGTGACCGTAAACTGGGAAACATTCTTTGGTGTTTGATGCAATTACAATGGATTCAAAATATCGGATAATTACGTATGCATATCGAAATACATTTCTTATGAGATACTAGTTCATTTCGCGCTGATCACTGCAACAAGACTCTCTCATAATTCATTTAAGCGGTGGGCTTATCTTACACTATACTCAGAGATGATGCAGAAAGATTATCGTTTCTTCACCAAGCTGTTGTAAACACCATTGCTACGGAGTTACCCAGGCTTTCTCAATGATGTCTTATATCGATCTTGAGAAGTATATGTATGAGAGATGAAAGCATGCGAACATTTAATAGAAGCTTTGAAAACTTTGATACAGATCACCGTAGATACCATCATGCTTCTCAGAAGTGCTCTTGTTCATAAATTACACACCAAAAGGAATAGACTCAAAGCATCCGAATAGAATTCAATAGGAAAGGGCAGATCCAGACAATCGTTTAACTCCATGTGAGAACTGAGGTAATGCACACAACGGTATACTATGCCTTACCCCATTCAACACTAGTAGTCGGTTACAAACTGAGATCTCCGACGTAACGGGGACTTTACGGACATAGTTACAATTTTATATTCTTTGAAACTTTCCATGCATCAATCGGTTTATATGTGACATTGCAAAAGTAAGTGGGCATGGTGTTCCAAAAGGGTCACTATACCATGAACCTTTATCTGCACCTGTCAGATTTATTTATTATGTTTATATCTATATTTTGATCATACTGAAATGGTGGTAGGCCAGCCAATAAAATACTTGACACTCCCAATACTTAACGTACACAAAATGGTTTATATAAGTGTTTTTGACTCAAGATAACGTTGGTATTTTCTTATATTTTAACTTTCATATAAACAGTCTCTCGTAAGGTCAATAACCAACTACCCCATATATGTTAAGCCCTTTTGTCTGAATTCGAGATCAATATATTTGCAGTACACATCAATAGCAAACATTCTTAAACCCTTCTTGGATTCAACATTCGTAATTATTTTCTTCATATTTATTAAGAATATGTAATCACCTTACTGATACATACTTATTGTATTATCCGTAATGTATATCGATTGATATAAAGTTTGAAGTCACTAAAAGGCCTAACAGTGACTGCGAACTGGAAAACATTCGATGGAGTATGAATCGATGTATAGTAAGCTACGCTGGTGTTTATATAAATATATTTTTGATACTGTGTCTCTGTGATGCTCAAATATTGCGCTGAATTGTTGTTAGGTAATCTTACGCCGTGTCTTGTATAACTACTAAATTCTTTGTATAGTATGCATCAATATGCTTTCTTCTTGGTACACGAAATGAAACTAGAATAACTCCTGCAACTAAAGTTACCAACATATGGTACGAGTTATCATCCTTTCTTTATTTATTTATTTTAGACTTGTTCAGCTCAAACCATCTATACTCACGATTTTACCCTCTTTAACAAAATTATATTTACATGACTGTTATAGAGATTTATGTTTGAGTCATATCACTCAATCAAAGAATTCTCATTTTTTTACCATTTGTTAGAGTCGAGGTTTAAATCGAGAGCTCGGTGGTTTATCCATGGGCAAGGCATTTAACTCCAAACAAAGCAAAATTCGTGAGTTGTCGTGCCCTGAACCACACAACCAAAAACCAAGATAAGGTTAAAGCCATCCGAATAATTACCGTAATAAATATCACGAACAAGATAGAGATGATGACTATCACAGTAATTGCTTTTACTATTCGTAGCAGTGCTATAATTGTAACATTTTGGAAGATGGGGCTTGTTGTTATCGGATCAATGTAATCATCATAATGTTATTTTATCCTGGTTCCTTATTATTTATGTCTATGACCAGATCTTGTTAACAGGTGTTAGGTTCTACCAACAATACCCTCAGCACAGATAATTTTCGGTCTAATTATATATTCTTCGAAGGCATTACAGCTCATCCTCAAATAAGGATGATGGATGAGTAGTGAGCTCTATTTATTACAACTTGTCGTTTCAAAGAAAAGAAAAAGAAAAAATAATCAGTTTGCAGCCGAGTTTAATAATATGATATATAAATGTATGAGCTTACTTTCAGATGCATATATATATATATATATATATATATATATATATATATATATATATATATATATATATATATATATATATATATATATATATATATATATGTTACATCATTTTATTGCCTTAATCGTATCGTTGGTTACATTACATATGACAAACATGTGTCCATCCGATATTTTATTGATCTAATAGTCACATGAATACATAATTTAGCTCACTCATATTTCAATCATTCCTCTTGGAGTCAATAACATTTCAGTGTATAGAAAGATCACCAGATTATAAAGGTCCTGACAAACCTTCCGAACCAAAATATTTGAAATCGTCAAAATGATGTCTTCGCGGGTGCAGAAAATTGCATCAAACAACAGCGGTGTCGTTCTTGAGACTTTTTTCCTGGTAGTCGCCATAGCTTAAATTTCAGCTACATCAAGGCTAACAGTGGCCGCGGCGACAAGTCCGTAAACAACGTTCCACATACGCTTGTTTTTCACGACGTACTGGGTTCTTTAGACGTTTTAACATGGCAGTTTGTGTTGCACTTCGAGTTTTTCTCTCGAGTAAGCAAAATTTACAGTCTATCATAGTTCTTTAATTAATAATGTGATTGTGTAGTATTGCTGCTAGACAGGTTGTAATTTTCAGGTGCAATGTTCAGTGTTCTAACATCTACGCACCAACATAGGTTGACCTTCTCAGCTTTAGCCTGGTTTCATGCTGTGAGAATTCGCGTTGTGTTTTTATTGCATGCGCAATGTGCGGATATTTTGTACGCACCCGTAATGTCACAGCACCCACATGGAATGTGTTCAGTATCTTGCTTTACTTTGCTTGCTGGTGTCATGAACCAGAACATTCAAGCATTGCAAGTCCACCTAAATATTCTTGCCGGGTTCTGGCATGAAAATGAGCTGCAGCTTTTCACTGACTCCACCGCAGTGAAATTCATGCTCGTCGAACATTTGTTGCGAGTCAACGAAATGCAGGCAACGTCTGCATGGACACATTTACCCTATAAGTTTGCTGCGTTGGTTAGCAAACCGAAATAATTCTTTGTTTGTATCCACATGTGAAGAGATCGCTCCTCTGAACCATTCATGTCGCTCAGCAACAGCAGACTAATCTGCTCCGTCCTTGTGAAGTGTTGTCTGTCTTCGTGTGGGTATAGAGCAATCACATAAAAACCTTTGTTCCAGGAAAACGCATTAACAACAATACTTTAGATAAGTTCTTCAATTTTTACGAGCGTGGCCTTCGTAACCTGTACAGCAAATTCTGTTACCAAACATGAGTTCATTCAGGTAATGTTGGTGTTATCGCTAATGAACTGTCTTGTCGCGCGCTGGACTTAACGCTGACTGGAACACATAGTTAAAACTTTCAATTAATGTCATCATGTCTTCGATCTCGGTGTTGGCATGTAACTCGATCCGCGGAATTCTATGTATGGGAAGTATGCAGTTGAAATTCCATGCAACTTTTAAGATTCCATCCCGATCCTGCGTTGATGTACCTTTATGCTGGCAATTAAGGGCCAATCATTGTCTATCAATATTTTTAAACTATTGTTAATTTACAAGATTGAGAGACTGCAATCGCTCCAGTCATGGCTATTATTTCGTTGGATTCCGTATATTGTTCCCCAATAGCGTTTACGTCGTCTGGTATTTCTGCCGCAATAGGTTCTACAGTGTCAGAGAGACCAGTGTCATACTATTAATTTGACCACGACAGAACAGTTAAGTCCGCTGAACTTAAGAATGATAATTCTGCCAGAACTTGGCAGTGTTACGAGTGAACCAGAAACAGTCGATACATTTCACTCGTTTACTTTATTTTAAGCTCGGAAGATAAAGAAAATAGTATCATATCACATTCACTCGGTTATTCGAAACCCTAAGAGAATCTTCGACTCTCACATAATGCACCATTCGCAACCAGCCTTGTTGCCTATTTGCGACTTCATTGTTTATAATACATTTATCACACACGTCACCATATCCGGGTTTGTACAATCGGTACATTTTACCAAATATATCGTTTTACCGGAACCTATTGACATAGATGAGGCAGTTAAGGGCGAGCTTTACTATGTGTTTAGAGTATCTATGGTATTCCACAATACCGTGACAAATCTTTTGAATTGCTAGAAGTTCTTCAGTTGTGTACATTTTAAAACTAATATCAGGAAAACCACATGACATTACTACTTATGGTATGACATTATGAATTATGGCATGACATTACTACTTATGGCATGACATTACTACTATTGGATGACATTACTACTTATGGCATGATTCAAGCAATAAATATTCATCAGTCAGGAAAAAGAGCCAATTTATTTCACATGCACGCACAGACAAACATGCACTTGTACATTTAATGTAAGATGTTGCTAGATATCATCCGACGCAGACAGATCAACTGGTAGGGTAATCATGCAACAGAAATAGGTATATGTTGTATGTCGCACAACTGACGAAAAACTAAAGTTCCAATCCACACGAGCTTTTTGTTAAAGATAACCTTAGCGACCCAGTGTTCAGGTGTTGCATTGTTAAGTTGTAGCTGAATGTTAAATGCGTTTGTCAAGGTCTACCAACTTTACCGTCGATTTTTTCTTTGATGATATAATAGTATTTGGTCCATGCAATCAGTTTGTAATGTGTGTGTTTGTGTGTGTGTGTGTGTGTGTGTGTGTGTGTGTGTGTGTGTGTGTGTTTTGCTATACTTGCGAGGACCTAAGTTTGAATGCACACCAACAGCTCGAGGACTTGACGACATTGTGAGGACTTACACACCAGTCCTCGAAATGATTCATCGGCAAATGGTTGAGAATTATCATCAATTAAGATATTAGATAAACTACGTGTTATTGTGATAGTCCTCACAAAGTCGGTAATGTCTGACATTACGTTACACTCCGTGTGTATAGTTGACACAATTTGCAGTCTTCCTAGAGCTGTAGACCGGTGTGCAAAAGCTTAGCCAATCAGAAGGCGTGTGACTTCTGATTGTTTGTCATCCAATCAGAACATCGCCTCTGTGCAGTGTAACTGTAAATTTCGTATACATATAACTACGACTCACAAAAATAACTACTAGTATTATTAGTGATTTAAAACGAATAATTTTGTAATAATGGTAAACTGGTGATGCCAGCAAAAGGTGCGATATTTTAAGCCCGGTGAGACTGGTATAGTGCGGTGTTCTTGGCGCGTGATTTGGTGTGTACATGGATTTTATTGCTTCGAGACTTAATGCGCCTGTGACCTAACTCGTGGAAGATGGTAAAACCTCAATCAAACTGGTAAGAAACAAAAAGATTCTTTATAACTTATAGTTTGTTATTATATTCGTTCGAAACAGCTGTCGTTCGTTCATTCTTTATCATCTGTGACAACTTGCTTGTGTCCCGTTCCACCAATGACCTTGATGCACAGGGCCTCGTATCATTGCTTATATTTAACTATCAGTCATACACACAGTGTAAAATAATATTATGACTGACAGTTACATTGCAAGCAACAAAACGAGCCCCTGTGCGAAGGTCTTGATTATTATATTAACATGTCACAAACAGTTCACAGTTATAAGAGTGGGTTAACGAAGAAGTGGATCACCTCTCTCTCTCTCTCTCTCTCTCTCTCTCCTTTTCAACTTCATTGTTGAGAGAGAAGCAGACCAAAATGAACTTCATAGTACAAGAAGAATATTGTGCTTTTTATTGTTTTGTTTTTTTTTTATTTCAAAAGAAAGAAAAAAGAAAAAAAAAGAAAAAGAAAATTAAAACAAGTCAGATAGGCAAGGAAAGGAAAATGGAATACCTCTGTGTCAGTATCTGATACACTCGAAAAGTAAATATTTGGTCCCTTTCAAGCTAGTACAGTTCTCACTCTTGATGATGCAATATATGCCTCAACAGAAGATAAGGTTCTGCACATGACAGACTCGTTGATAAACAAACTTTTATATCGCTTTCTTTACATGAATAAAGAAATTACACCACTTGTAAACCCACAAGAAAGGCACATTTGTAGTTGTCATTCTTTTCTTTTGCTGGATTCGACATTGTAAATATAGGAAGCAAACAACATAGTATTTTCCATCTATATGCGTACATGTGTAGTCCTGCATATACTCCTTCGCTGAAAATAGACTTATCCAGGAACCAGAAATGCCTGACAAGCATGGTGTTCTTTTAAACTGAAAACTTCATTTGAAGTGAAACATGCAGATGATAACTGTGTTAGGGCCTCCCCCTGATTAAGTCCTGAGCATCTTTGATCTCATTTGTGCTTGTGTTTTTAAAATTGGAAGGGGGGGTACAAATAAATGGGGAGGTGTATTAAGACTATAGTTTAAGCTCCATTTAGTGGAACTTAATGTTGTTACTGAATGGGATGGAATGGCATGGCCATGTGAACACATGATATGTCAGAGCACTTTCACATCAACACATATATTCCTGCTGAAAATTAATTTTCAAGTTTGGAAAACTCTGCATATTGCTATTTATACCTCTACACTTCACACAAAGCCCTAACCAACTTTATTCTATTAGGACTGTTCCATACATATATACGAATGTCAGCAGCAACTAGCTATGAGTCAGCTGCGAGACTACAACTATAATTAACAGTCACCCTATTGCTTACATCAACACACAGTGTTGACAACAGCTTTCTTGGGCAAATAAGTCTGTTGTAATATTTGTTTCACTAATGTTTTGTTACATTGATACAGAGCTATGGACTTAATACAAGTTCTATTTCCCTACTAATTATTAGCACACGTTTAATAGTTGGCCTAGACTGGACATCGGAAGACGACTCTGTCCCGTGCCATAAATATATGGCTCCCAAACTACCAGAGTTAAGATTTGTAGCACTTCGCACCTTCACACAAGTCTACTACCCCCTGTGCCACCGTTGTAATACATGCTCCAGTATAATACAATGTTTTAGAGTAACAATAGTAGTACATATAAAACTAAGATTTACAGGGAAAATGCGACAACAAAACTCACTTTAGCATTCCTAGAGGTTTTCTTATATTTATCATGATTTTTATTGGGGAAGAGATTTTGTCTTGAAAGCAAAATTAATAAAAGTTGAGGAAAATTATGGTATTATAATAAAGCCATGTACTTCTTAGTAAAAAATATAGCTTATTAGATTTAGCTTATGACCCTTTTTAAAAACTTAATGACCAATGTGCATATGCATCCATCATAACTCATTTCTCGAAAAGTGCAGATAATTGTAGACAAAGACAAAGTTACAGGAGAAGATTTTAATTTCAATTTATTATCATTCTTATCTTTTCTTCAAAAGAACTAAATTGTATAGGTCAGATTAAGTTAAATATCAAGATTCTGTTAAAGGATTATTGAAAATTTGTTTTTAAAGTAAAATTGTTTTTCTCATCATCCTAGATCATAGTACTTTGATAGATAACAAGTGTTGTTGTTGTTGTTGAAGGGTTTAAAGACATTTTTCAGCACAACATAGGCTATACATGGCAGCCAGTATAACTGGTGAAGAAAGAACCCTGGAAACCCTGGGAAGAACCACCGACCCAAGAGAAGCTACTGGCAAGCTTTCTCACGCATCCACATTAGCCGAGCCTGAGACTCGAACCCACACGGACGGAGGTGAGACGGCAGTGATCCGGAATGGTGAGCACTTTACATCACTCAGCCACCCGAGGCCCCTAAAACAAATGTAAAGGATGCCGATACTACTATGAAATGTATCATAAAAGTATTTGTTTCTTGTAAATATGTGCATATTACAGTAACAAAGAAACACCTGAAAAAATCAGTTACAACAGCTCCGCATGGAACTTGAGAATTCATTACAGTATTCTAAACAGTGTTACTGATGTAGGTGTCCACTGTTTGTCACATTCCCATCACATGTTTAGTAGGTGACTGTTTTAGGCAGAGATTGGTTTGCCTCATCGAAAAGGTTACTAAGGACTTTGATAATAATAATAATAATAATAATAATAATAATAATAATAATAATAATAATAATAATGAGGACTCTGTATAGCGCCTAATCTTTAGAAGCTCTAAGCGCTTTACAACATTTGACAACACTAAAAAAACATATATAATGATATGATTACAAAAATAAAAACAAACACCACGAAATTAGAAAACAGAAAACATTCTGTAAATATGTAAGGTAAGGAAACATTATTAGGTCTTTAAGTCAGTTCTTGCAGTTGAAATAGGTGAGTTTTAAGAGCTCTCTTGAATGAGATCACTGTGTCTTTGTGTCTAAGTTCATTGGGCAATTCGTTCCACGTTGCTGTGCCCTGGTATGCAAAAGAACGTTGTCCGTATAATTTCATTTTGATAGTGGGAATAATAAGAATACGAGTGTCAGAAGAGGAGCATAAGTATCTTGCTGGTGTGTACACATGGGTGAGGTCGGATAGGTATGTTGGACTGGAGCCCATCAGTGAAGCGTAACACAGAGAACAAATGTAGTGTTTAATTCTGGATCGAATGGATAGCCAGTGTAGGGTACAGAGCAGGGGGAGGCGTGCTCTGATTGTGGTACTCTAAGGATGATCCGAGAAGCTGTTTTGAACTTTTTGAAGTTTCTGGAGTAGATATTGAGACGAACCAGACAGAATTGAGTTACAATAACCCAGTCTTGAAAGTACTAAGGAACACACAAGTGTTTTAGTGGCATCAACTTAAAGATACTTGCGAATGGAGCTAAAGCGTCTCAGCTCAAGGTATGCAGCCTTGCATATGTTCATGACATGTTGGTGAAACGAGAGAATACTGTCGAGAGTAACACCTAGGTTTTGTACTGACTGTGTGAATTTAATGTTGGTATTGCTGATATTGATTGTCTGAGGCAAAGCATGTGAATGACAGAGTCTTTGTGTTGTAATCAGGATGGCTTCAGTTTTATCATCATTCATCTGCAGCTTGTTACGTGTCATCCATGATTTCACATCGGAAATGCACCTGTCTACACCTTGGATGGTGGCTTCAACTTCAGTTGGGTGGCTAGATTTGTATATTTGGGTGTCATCGGCATACACTGGATGATGATCTATGACACTTGAGAGTGGCTGAGTGTATAGAATGAAGAAAACAGGTCCAAGAACAGACCCCTGTGGAACACCACAACATAGATCAACTGGGATGGAGTGTTTTCCATTTGCGAACAAAATTTGTGTCCTGTTGACCAAGTAGGACTTGAAACATAGTAAGGCTGTATCGTGAATGCCAAATACATGCTGGAGACGGTGAAGTAATATATCATGGTCTATAGTGTCAAATGCTGCAGACAAGTCAAGGAGGGTGAGGACTGTAATCTTTCCGCTATCCAAAGCAGAGAGAAGGTCATTAACTACTTTCAGAAGAGTAGTTTCAGTACTGTGGCAAGAGCGATATGGAGACTGTACATTGCTAAAAAGACTGTTTGAATTCAGATGAGATACAAGTTGGGATAGAACAACTTTTTCCAAGATTTTTTACATGAATGGGAGATTAGAAACTGGGCAGAAGTTCTTTAAATCGTTATGGTCGAGTGTTGGTTTCTTCAGCAGAGGCTTTACAATGGCAGTTTTGAAAACTGATGGGAAATCCCCGGATGAAAGAGAGGTATTAATAACATCAGTTAGTGAAGGCGGTATTGAATCTAAGCACTCAAGCAGCAGTGATGTCGGAATCGGATCAAGTTCACATGACTTTGGTGCACTCATTGCGATTGTACGTACTAAATCCATAGAGACAGGTTCAAATGCTGCTAACGGTTGCCACTGAAATTCTGTATCGCAACTGTATGGTGACGACGAGTCAATTGAAATTGTGTTCTCAAGTTTATCTCTGATGGTTTGTACTTTGCCACGGAAGAAATTTCCAAACAGGTCCGGAAGGTCGACTAGAGAGAAGGTAGGTGGAAGTGGTGTACATTTATTCCTTGACATTAGCTTGTTAGTAATCTCGAATAGCTCTTTGCAGCTGGGACTGATGAGAACTTCACTGATTCAAAACAGGATAATTAGTGAAATGGATTTTTATGGCAAGTAATTTTTTTTGTCATTGAGAGTTTATGACGTGGGGTCAAAACGGTGCATCATCAAAAATGGAGTAGGATGATACTGTTATAGTATCTGATGTTTTTCAGACCATGATTTTTCATCTATAAAGCACATAAATATAGCAGAAATATCGAAACATATACAGCATAGTGTTAGGAATGATTTAAATTACAGGTTTTGAGAAGACACATATGATAAAATGCCCTTGAGAATTTCGAATTAACTGACAAATGACTCTTTAGTTTGGAAATCTAATGAGAACACTGCCTCTGTGTGCAAGGAGGGCATACCTTGTCAAAACAACAACATGATTGTTTCTACCTTGAGATTCATTATCCATATTTTCTTTAGAATTAAATGAATAGTGCATAGTTTTTATAACTTATGCAGTATTTAATGTGTTATTATTACTAGCTTTATTTGAATCTTACATCATGTTCACGAATTAAGTAGTTGTCCCATTGAAGGCCCCGTTAAGTGGTCAGTAAAGAATTAAAGTTTAGAGGCACTGGCTGCATTACTGTTTTAGAAATTAGAAATTAATGCTTGAATGATGGACTACTATAGTATTAATGTTGCTAGCTGAGCAACATAACACTGGTACCCTAGTTCTACTCTGTAAGATGTCGCCCCTGATATGTATAGTGGGATTAGGGGTGGTCATTGTCTTACTTCCTGAACAAACCATGCCAGTGGCCTAGTGGTAAGAGCGTCTGCCTGGGATGCGAGAGATTGTGGGTTCAAACCCCGGCCGAGTCATACCAAAGACTTTTAAAAATGGTACTAGTATCTGCCTTGCTTAGCACTCAGCATTAAGAGGTTAGTGCTAGCACTGGTTGGCCTGGTGTCAGAATAATATGATTGCACGGCTGGCCTTAGGCTGGTTGGACCGATAATAAGTTCAATATCTTATAAAAGCTTTTAAGTTCAATATCATATAAAACTTGTTTGAAAGTTTTTTGTCAAATGCCTTGTTCACAGGGGGCCCCGACAATATGATCCAAATTGGGCCACATGTTTGCTAAGGCCAGTGCTGTGTGACTGGGTGGGACAAGATGCTACTTGTATGTAGCATGATGCTCCAGCGCTAGACAGTGCTATAAACTCACTGCAGACATCATAGCGATGTGACTGAAAAGTTTTTAAAGTTACATTAAAACTTCAAAGCACACACCCACACATATTTTCTAAACATTTTCTGCTGCATACATGTTCCATTGTATAATTATTTTGGTCATACTGTAGTTAACATGACGCGTGTTTCCTCGTGTTAGTATATCCAGACAGTTGTTGTTGTTGTTATTGTAGGGTTTAATGCCATTTTTCAGCACAAGATAGGCTATACATGGCGGTCAGTATCATTGGTGTTGGAAGAACCCGGGAAAACCCCAGAAAGAACCACCAACCTACGAGAAGCTACAGGCAAGCTTTCTCACATACCCACATTGGTCGAACCCGAGACTCCAACCCACGCAGACAGAGGTTAGATGGCAGTGATCCGTAACGGCGAGCACTTTAGTCCATTCAGGGCCCCATTTCCAGACAGAATCAAGTAGTTTAGTTTCTTTTTAAAGTTTTTGACCACCAAAAGTTATTTGTCATTTTGTTAATAGAAAATGTACACTTAGTTCAAACATATTGGGCAGATCTCTGCTTCCATAACTCATCAATCTACTGGAATGGTCAACACATTTTGAAAATCAAAACTGCTTGATTTTATCTGTATATACTTCTGTAAGGAGAAAGGTTACAGAGTAAATTTTGTATGATTAACACAGTTAGAATCAAATCTGAACAGTTTTATCAATGGGGCTGTCTGGTATGAGAGATATTCTTGAAAACGTGTCCTTGTTGTTGATTGCCGATAGGTTATGCTATAGATCAGTGATTGTTCGGGCAGGGCATGGACCCTCCACCAGTATATATCAGGGGTGATGCCCTACATGGTATGACTGACTGGTACCCGAGTAGCAGTTTCTTATAATGCTTCTAACTTCTGTTGCATAGTAAAAACGTGAATGGGTTCTTGATACAACCAAAGACTGATCATCCTGACTCCTTGGAAGATATCAACATTGTGCTTGATAAATGGTCATGGAAATAATAAAATAATGTAAGGCACACAGTTAAGGTATAGAATGTCATTCAGCGTGTTAAAATTCCACTTAATGTGTTTAAATATGATTACTTTGATTTGATGACCTCATTTTCCATATTGCTCATTCATTTTATTGTTCCCATTGCAATCCAGTATTTCTCATTATTATTAAAAATAGCTGGAAGGGTGATGTTGTCATTGTGGTATCCAAAGTCTGTCCGATTATTCTGCAGTGTTGTTTTGTCTGTTCATATGTCTTTTTGCTGATATTTAACCCAGATATATAGCATAGCTAGACAGAGTGTCATGTACAGCGAAACATTTTCTGTCTAATGTGTTTTATATATCTGATATTTAGTTTTCTTAGCTTCAACAAATATGGTGATGAAACTATATGCAAATATACATTATGGTTCACCATTTTCACATATCTGATAAGTCAGATCATACAAAGATATAAGACACCTAGCAGGTCTTGTTACCTTGTTATTGCATTTGTGATAATGAAAACAATTGGCAGGTATCCAGTTTTTACATTTTATTTAATAGAAAATATATTTGAAGATTTATTCTTACAGATGTTATTGAAAACCATCCGGATGCTGGTGAAGAAGAAGAAGAAGAAGAAGAAGAAGAAGAAGAAGAAGAAGAAGAAGAAGAAGAAGAAGAAGAAACAAATAAGTTACAAGTCCATGCTCTTAAGGTAAGTAACAGTAAAGAGTGAAAAGCAACAAGCTTTGTAATATTCAACAAATAATTTATTTCCCTAGAATACAAAGGGAAAATGTAATTAAAAGGAACTTATGGTATTATGCATTAAATCCCAAATATTCCTAGAATTACGGACACAAGTCCTAATAATTTAAAGCCCTGAATAAATTAAATCCAAAGTTGAGGGTGTTGATGTGTCTTTAATAGCGTGTAGAGTGTTGACGTTCCAAGTAATTTGTTGAATCACAGTAATATCATTCCAGGCCTGAATTCCCTATTAATTCAGTGAATGTCTCTATCCAAGAATTTTGTCAGAGCACTTTTGTATTTCCAGGGTAAATAATCACTTGAATTCAATAATTTGAAGTAAGAGATTCCAGCCCGAAATAAAATACTGCCCACAACTTTTAATTCAACTTGAAAGTGCAAAATCATAAAGCATGACTGAAAAATCCTCTCAGTTACAAGATTATATTGTTACGACCCTGTAGTTAAATTACATGTGTGCTAAAATTTGAATTCTTTTTAATTCTTTCTATTTCATTTTTATTTTATTTTTATATCATTAAATATAATTATTATTATGATGATGATTATGTTCGCAGTGTCTGATATTTTGTTACAAACATCGTGTTTATTTAGAACGTAAATGTGACTCGCGTAAGCACGATTTTTGCATGACGGTTTTGTCATATTAAGCAAACAGTCGGAAATGGCTATGTAAATGATTGGTTGTGACCACGGTCATTACTAATAATACTTGTTGACATTCTATACCACGTTGGCGATATTTCGAAATCGCCATGATTTCTTCGTGCGTGTACATGAAATGACGTGTTAGTTTGCTTTAAATGCTCAGGTACTTGCGAACTAGTCTAGAGTCATATTTTAACATCTTAGAGAGAGTCACATTGTAACATCTTATAGAGTTTCTAATACCTTAAGAAGAAGGTATTCTTTTGTGCTGGAAAGAGTTGTTCGTTCGCACGTAGGAAGAATAACATGTGTTTTGTTAATGACGATAGCTGTACTTCATCTACCTTTTAAATAATAATTATTTTCCCTGGAGAACTACACAACTGGCTTTGGACAAAGACATTTGCTGAAATTAATTCTAACTTGGAACAGGACAATACAAATTGTGATTCACAGTGAAAATTCTGGACATTTGTGTTTAACCTTCGTCTGACGTCATCATCCCCCATCTTGGAACGGAATTGAGATTCAGACTACTTTAATTTAGAACTGTTTATTCACAGGACTTATGTGTTTTCACAATTTTAGGACAATTTTTTGGATCTTCTTTGTAAATCGTAAGTCTTGTTTCATACTTTTACATTTTCACTGTGTTTTCTAGGGAAATAAACTATTTTATTAAACTTTACAAAGCTTGTTGTCTTCACTCTTTTCTTTATGTTACTTTAAACGAGCCGATACGTAACATAAAGAAAATTGGGGGCTCGTCCGGGATATATGAAATTGGCTAAAAATTGAAATTTAAATTCCCCTAGTTCAAATCCCATTTTGCTTGAAATTTTAGTGGAAACACCAGGCCTGCTTTCACAATCTCAAAAGAGGAGACTTTTCTTTCTAGTCCAACTCAAGAACAGTTGGATAGTTTGAAAAAGGATGAGTTACCTGAACTTGCCAGATTATTGCAGAGTGTACTTTATGGTAAGGCCAGATATATCTATATATCTCTGTCAGTACAATAAAGTTCTAACTATGATTTGGTTAAGGAATGCATCTTAAAGGTTTACGAGTTAATCACTGAGGCTTATCGGCAAAAGTTCAGAAACTACGAAAAAGAAACTAGACACACTTATGTTGAATTTGCTAGAGAAAAAGAACAGTTGTTCAATAGATGGTGTCTGTCTGAGAAAATTGAACATGATTATGAAAGACTCGAACAACTGGTATTACTCGAAGAGTTTAAAAACTGTATTCCTAGTGATGTCAAACATCACTTTGAAGATCATGAGGTCAAAACCTTGGAAAATGCTGCTCTTGCTGCTGATAAGTATTCCTTAACTCATAAAGTTCCTGCTGTAAGCAAACCTTTCACTCAGCAATCTACTGATAGAAAGGTGTTTCAATCAAATACGAATCTCAGTAAAACTCAGTCTGGCACAAATTCTAAAAATCAAGCCTCTGAGAGACTTGATTCAAAATCCTTGTCTATTCCTACGTGTACCTATTGTAAGAAAAAAGGACACGTCATTTTTGATTGCTTCAAATTGAAATATAGGCATCAGAATCAAGATAGACCTATCCCAAATGCTCTTATTGCTAAGAGCTCAAGGGCACGGTCATGTATTTAAAACAATACATTTGTTGGGTTTGGAAAACCTCAGTCTGATTGTGTTATGGAGAATTTTGAACCATTCATGTCGAAGGGTTCTATATCACTCTTGGGTGATTTGGCCAATCCTATCCCTATTAAAATTTTAAGGGATACAGGAGCTTCTCAGAGTCTTTTAGTTTCAGGTATTTTGCCTTCTGAGAAGACCTGTCATAATGAGAGTGTTCTCATTCAGGGAGTAGAGTGCGGCTTTGTGAATGTTTATCTCCATTCTGTTAATTTGTCATCAGACTTAGTTTCAGGACCTGTGACAGTCTGTGTAGTGCCTATATTACCCGTTGAGGGCATTCATTTGTTGCTAGGCAATGACCTAGCTGGAACCAAGTATTGGTTAATCCACTTGTAACTAACAAGCCTTCTTTAGATCAGAAAGTTGATCCTATTGAAAAAGAAATCCCTGATTTATTCCCAGCATGTGCAGTTACCAGAAAATCCCTGATTTATAACCAGCTTGTACAGTTACCAGAGCTATGGCAAATAAAGCTCTTGAGAATGATTTTGATAAGGAATGTGTTCCTTTAGCTGACACATGTATTGGTCAGGCTTTTGATGAGGTCACTTTCATTACTAACTTGGATCAATCAAAAGGTATTGATCACAGTGATCATCTTTTGAATACTCATTCTCTTTTATCTGATCAGGGTGACAAACGACAATCACTTGTCGTCGAACAGGAGAAAGCTCTTGAGATCTCCTGTTTGTTTCAGCGGGCCATTAGTGAAACTGAAGCTACTGAAGTACCTGTCTGTTACTTCATTAAAAATGGAGTTCTTATGAGAAAATGGAGACCTCCCGAGGTACCTGCTAGTGACGAATGGTCAGTAAAATATCAGATTGTGGTTCCGAAACCTTACAGACAGGAAATACTTTGTTTGGCCCATGAAACTCCTCTGGCTGGTCATTTAGGGATAAATAAAACGTATCACAAGATCTTGACTCACTTCTATTGGCCAAAAATCAAACTTGATGTGTGCAAGTTTTGTAGATCTTGCCATACTTGTCAAATTGTAGGAAAACCAAATCAAAAGATTCCTAAAGCTCCTTTGCAAACAATCCCTGCATTTGACGAAACATTAAGTAGAATTATGGTAGATTGTGTTGGTCTCTTACCAAAGACCAAGTCAGGCAACCAAAAGTTGTTGACCATCAAGTGCGAGTCAACAAGTTTTCCAGAGGCAATTCCTTTGAGGAATTTTTCTCAATTTGGCCTTCGCAAATTTGTCCAATCGGATCAAAGGTCAAATTTCAAGTCTGGAATGTTCCAGCTTGTTATACTTGAATTTGGCATTCAGCAGTTCAAGTTAAAAGTGAAACTTTGGTTTCACCAAATTTTACTAGACAGAATTTTTGAGTCCTGTAATGAAGTCCATTCTCTCTTGCTCATTCTGCAGAATTTTCTTCAATTAAGATTTTATGGCTCTTACAAAGTAAAGAAGAAAATGAATGTGCTAAATTATAATATTAGTACTCAAGTCTAAGTAAATTAATGGAGTACTATTATATTCAAAGAAATAGCCAAGTAAATTATGCAATTTAGTTGTACCTGTCTCACCAACAGAGGATTTGAATGAAGGAGTACAGTCAGATTCTACTGATCTTGGAACAACAAATCTTCGGAATTCGGAAGTTTTGGAAAATCTAGACCAGAAACTTTCTCATTTACAAAAACAAGAAAAAAGTGAACTTAAACAATTGTTGTCTGAATATGAGCACTTGCGTCCAGACGTGCCTACAAGGACAAACAAAATTTTTCACGACGTTGAAATAGTAGATTCAAAACCCATGAAACAACACCCATACAGGATGAATTCTTTCAAAAAGGAATACATGAAAAAAGAGATTCAGTATTTACTGGAAAATGATTTTATAGAGCCCAGTAAAAGTGATTGGAGTTCACCGTGCATTCTTGTTCCGAAACCGGATAAAACTTTCCGAATGTGTACGGATTATAGGAAGGTGAACAGTGTGACAAAAACCGATTCATTTCCATAGCCAAGATTCGATGACTGTATCGACAAAATTGGAAATGCCAAATACGTCACCAAGTTCGATCTTCTGAAAGGTTTTTGGCAAATTCCACTTACGGAAAGAGCAAAAGAAATTTCGGCATTTGTGACTCCAGATGGACTCTACCAATATAAAGTAATGCCATTTGGGATGAAGGGTTCTCCAAGTACTTTTTAACGCCTTATGAACATGATTACTTCTGGTTTAGACAATTGTGATGCCTATATTGATGATGTCATCATCTACAACAACACCTGGAAAGAACATTTAGCCACGATTCGGAAGTTCTTTGACAGACTCACGGATGCAAATTTGACTATTAATTTCTCTAAAAGTGAGTTCTGCCGTGCGTGTGTTACTTTTCTAGGACATATTGTGGGGCATGGAAAAGTTAAACCTATAGATGCTTAGGTCAAGGCTATTTCTGAATTTCCTGTGCCTGTCAGTAAAAAACAGCAGATGCGATTTTTGGGTACAGCTGGGTACTATCGCAAATTTTGTTCTAATTCTTCTGATATTGTTGAACCTCTGACAAACTTGTTGAGAAAGAAAAACAAGTTTCTTTGGACTGAAAAATGTCAAGAGGCTTTCGATAGATTAAAGGCCATACTTAAGAGTGCACCAGTTTTAACAGCTCCAGATTTCAGTCAACCATTCAGACTATCTGTGGATGCAAGTGATGTTGGGGTTGGAGCAGTTTTGATTCAAGATGACAAAAATGGTGTAGAACACTCAATGTGTTATTTCTCTAAGAAATTAAATAAACACCAAAGGAACTACTCAACAATCGAGAAGGAATGCTTGGCTTTAATGCTAGCATTACAGCATTTTCAGGTTTATATTAGCTCGGCTCCTTCTCCGGTTGTTGTGTTTAGTGATCACAACCCCCTTACTTTGATCGACAGGATGAAAAATAAAACTCAAAGGCTATCAGATTGAGTTTCTTTTTGCACGAGTACAATCTTGACATCAGACACATCAAACGAAAAGACAATTTAATTGCAGATGCACTTTCCCGTGTATAGAAATATCATTTTCATATACACCTTTGTATAATTCATAAGAGTTCTTCTTATGTAATTTGTTTACCTCATGTATAATTTACATCTGGTAAAAAAGTAAGCTTTATTACATAAATCTTTCTTTGTTCTGTATGGGGGAAAGTGTTACGACTCTGTAGTTAATTTACATGTGTGTTAAAATTTGAATTCTTTTTAATTCTTTCTATTTCATTTTTATTTTATTTTTATATCATTAAATATAATTACTATTATGGTGATGATTATGTTCGCAGGGTCTGATATCTTGTTACAAACATCGTGTTTATTTAGAACGTAAATGTGACTCGCGTAAGCACGATTTTTGCATGACGGTTTTGTCATATTAAGTAAACAGTCGGAAATGGCTATATAAATGATTGGTTGTGACCACGGTCATTACTAATAATACTTGTTGACATTCTGTACTACGCTGGCGATATTTCGAAATCGCCATGATTTCTTCGTGCGTATACATGAAATGACGTGTTAGTTTGCTTTAAATGCTCAGGTACTTGCGAACTAGTCTAGAGTCATATTTTAACATCTTAGAGAGAGTCACATTGTAACATCTTATAGAGTTTCTAATACCTTAAGAAGAAGGTATTCTTTTGTGCTGGAAAGAGTTGTTCGTTCGCACGTAGGAAGAATAACATGTGTTTTGTTAATGACGATAGCTGTACTTCATCTACCTTTTAAATAATAATTATTTTCCCTGGAGAACTACACAACTGGCTTTGGACAAAGACATTTGCTGAAATTAATTCTAACTTGGAACAGGACAATACAAATTGTGATTCACAGTGAAAATTCTGGACATTTGTGTTTAACCTTCGTCTGACGTCATCATCCCCCATCTTGGAACGGAATTGAGATTCAGACTACTTTAATTTAGAACTGTTTATTCACAGGACTTATGTGTTTTCACAATTTTAGGACAATTTTTTGGATCTTCTTTGTAAATCGTAAGTCTTGTTTCATACTTTTACATTTTCACTGTGTTTTCTAGGGAAATAAACTATTTTATTAAACTTTACAAAGCTTGTTGTCTTCACTCTTTTCTTTATGTTACTTTAAACGAGCCGATACGTAACATAAAGAAAATTGGGGGCTCGTCCGGGATATATGAAATTGGCTAAAAATTGAAATTTAAATTCCCCTAGTTCAAATCCCATTTTGCTTGAAATTTTAGTGGAAACACCAGGCCTGCTTTCACAATCTCAAAAGAGGAGACTTTTCTTTCTAGTCCAACTCAAGAACAGTTGGATAGTTTGAAAAAGGATGAGTTACCTGAACTTGCCAGAAAGTACAATCTTTCTGAAGCAAAAGCTTCCTTGACAAAACAAGAAATCAAAAATATTTTAATTCAATATTTAGTAGAAAAGAATATTTTTTACCAAAGTGTTTTGGCATCTGTCAGTAAGTCTATGACAGATTTTGACATTAAGAAAATAGAACTAAAAATGAAAAAGATGGAAGTAGAGTTTAGGAAGCTCGAGTTTCAGAGAGAAAAAGAAAAAGAAGAAAGACAAATAGAATTACAGAAATAACAAATACAATTGCAAAAAGAACAAATGAGATTACAATCTGAAAAGGAAGAGAAATATAGGCAATTTGAAGAAAGGGAAAGAGAGAGACAGATGAGAATTAGAATGAAAGAATTTGAGCTGGCAAGTGACAGGCACGATTCCACTTCTCATATAAATTCAAATTTTAACATTTTAGGAAATATCAAGATAGTTTCCCTTTTAGTGAAAAGGAAGTAGAAAAATATTTTATTCTTTTTCAAAAAGTTGCTGAGAATTCGAAATGGCCAAGAGAGTATTGGACTCAATTATTGCAGAGTGTACTTTATGGTAAGGCCAGATATATCTATATATCTCTGTCAGTACAATAAAGTTCTAACTATGATTTGGTTAAGGAATGCATCTTAAAGGTTTACGAGTTAATCACTGAGGCTTATCGGCAAAAGTTCAGAAACTACGAAAAAGAAACTAGACACACTTATGTTGAATTTGCTAGAGAAAAAGAACAGTTGTTCAATAGATGGTGTCTGTCTGAGAAAATTGAACATGATTATGAAAGACTCGAACAACTGGTATTACTCGAAGAGTTTAAAAACTGTATTCCTAGTGATGTCAAACATCACTTTGAAGATCATGAGGTCAAAACCTTGGATAATGCTGCTCTTGCTGCTGATAAGTATTCCTTAACTCATAAAGTTCCTGCTGTAAGCAAACCTTTCACTCAGCAATCTACTGATAGAAAGGTGTTTCAATCAAATACGAATCTCAGTAAAACTCAGTCTGGCACAAATTCTAAAAATCAAGCCTCTGAGAGACTTGATTCAAAATCCTTGTCTATTCCTACGTGTACCTATTGTAAGAAAAAAGGACACGTCATTTCTGATTGCTTCAAATTGAAATATAGGTATCAGAATCAAGATAGACCTATCCCAAACGCTCTTATTTCTAAGAGGTCAAGGTCACGGTCATGTATTGAAAACAATACATTTGTTGGGTTTGAAAAACCTCAGTCTGATTGTGTTATGGAGAATTTTGAACCATTCATGTCGAATGGTTCTATATCACTCTTGGGTGATTTGGCCAATCCTATCCCTATTAAAATTTTAAGGGATACAGGAGCTTCTCAGAGTCTTTTAGTTTCAGGTATTTTGCCTTCTGAGAAGACCTGTCATAATGAGAGTGTTCTCATTCAGGGAGTAGAGTGCGGCTTTGTGAATGTTTATCTCCATTCTGTTAATTTGTCATCAGACTTAGTTTCAGGACCTGTGACAGTCTGTGTAGTGCCTATATTACCCGTTGAGGGCATTCATTTGTTGCTAGGCAATGACCTAGCTGGAACCAAGTATTGGTTAATCCACTTGTAACTAACAAGCCTTCTTTAGATCAGAAAGTTGATCCTATTGAAAAAGAAATCCCTGATTTATTCCCAGCATGTGCAGTTACCAGAAAATCCCTGATTTATAACCAGCTTGTACAGTTACCAGAGCTATGGCAAATAAAGCTCTTGAGAATGATTTTGATAAGGAATGTGTTCCTTTAGCTGACACATGTATTGGTCAGGCTTTTGATGAGGTCACTTTCACTTCTATTTTGGATCAGTCAAAAGGTATTGATCATAGTGATCCTCTTTTGAATACTCATTCTCTTTTATCTGATCAGGGTGATAAACGACAATCACTTGTCGTCGAACAGTAGAAGGATCCTGAGATGTCCTGTTTGTTTCAGCGGGCTGTTAGTGAAACTGAAGCTACTGAAGTACCTGTCTGTTACTTCATTAAAAATGGAGTTCTTGTGAGAAAGTGGAGACCTCCCGAGGTACCTGCTAGTGACGAATGGTCAGTAAAATATCAGATTGTGGTTTCGAAACCTTACAGACAGGAAATACTTTGTTTGGCCCATGAAACTCCTCTGGCTGGTCATTTAGGGATAAATAAAACGTATCACAAGATCTTGACTCACTTCTATTGGCCAAAAATCAAACTTGATGTGTGCAAGTTTTGTAGATCTTGCCATACTTGTCAAATTGTAGGAAAACCAAATCAAAAGATTCCTAAAGCTCCTTTGCAAACAATCCCTGCATTTGACGAACCATTAAGTAGAATTATGGTAGATTGTGTTGGTCCCTTACCAAAGACCAAGTCAGGCAACCAAAAGTTGTTGACCATCAAGTGCGAGTCAACAAGTTTTCCAGAGGCAATTCCTTTGAGGAATTTTTCTCAATTTGGCCTTCGCAAATTTGTCCAATCGGATCAAAGGTCAAATTTCAAGTCTGGAATGTTCCAGCTTGTTATACTTGAATTTGGCATTCAGCAGTTCAAGTTAAAAGTGAAACTTTGGTTTCACCAAATTTTACTAGACAGAATTTTTGAGTCCTGTAATGAAGTCCATTCTCTCTTGCTCATTCTGCAGAATTTTCTTCAATTAAGATTTTATGGCTCTTACAAAGTAAAGAAGAAAATGAATGTGCTAAATTATAATATTAGTACTCAAGTCTAAGTAAATTAATGGAGTACTATTATATTCAAAGAAATAGCCAAGTAAATTATGCAATTTAGTTGTACCTGTCTCACCAACAGAGGATTTGAATGAAGGAGTACAGTCAGATTCTACTGATCTTGGAACAACAAATCTTCGGAATTCGGAAGTTTTGGAAAATCTAGACCAGAAACTTTCTCATTTACAAAAACAAGAAAAAAGTGAACTTAAACAATTGTTGTCTGAATATGAGCACTTGCGTCCAGACGTGCCTACAAGGACAAACAAAATTTTTCACGACGTTGAAATAGTAGATTCGAAACCCATGAAACAACACCTATACAGGATGAATCCTTTTAGACAGGAATACATGAAAAAAGAGATTCAGTATTTACTGGAAAATGATTTTATAGAGCCCAGTAAGAGTGATTGAATGAGTTCACCGTGCATTCTTGTTCCGAAACCGGATAAAACTTTCCGAATGTGTACGGATTATAGGAAGGTGAACAGTGTGACAAAAACAGACTCATTTCCATTGCCAAGAATCGATGACTGTATCGACAAAATTGGAAATGCCAAATACGTCACCAAGTTCGATCTTCTGAAAGGTTTTTGGCAAATTCCACTTACGGAAAGAGCAAAAGAAATTTCTGCATTTGTGACTCCAGATGGACTCTACCAGTATAAAGTAATGCCATTTGGGATGAAGGGTTCTCCAAGTACTTTTCAACGCCTTATGAATATGATTACTTCTGGTCTAGACAATTGTGATGCCTATATTGATGATGTCATCATCTACAACAACACCTGGAAAGAACATTTAGCCACGATTCGGAAGTTCTTTGACAGACTCACGGATGCAAATTTGACTATTAATTTATCTAAAAGTGAGTTCTGCCGTGCGTGTGTTACTTTTCTAGGACATATTGTGGGACATGGTCAAATTAAACCTATAGATGCTAAGGTCAAGGCTATTTCTGAATTTCCTGTGCCTGTCAGTAGAAAACAGCTGATGCGATTTTGGGGTATGGCTGGGTACTATCGCAAATTTTGTTGTAATTTTTCCGATATTGTTGAACCTCTGACAAACTTGTTGAGAAAGAAAAACAAGTTTCTTTGGACTGAAAAATGTCAAGAGGCTTTCGATAGATTAAAGGCCATACTTAAGAGTGCACCAGTTTTAACAGCTCCAGATTTCAGTCAACCATTCAGACTATCTGTGGATGCAAGTGATGTTGGGGTTGGAGCAGTTTTGATTCAAGATGACAAAAATGGTGTAGAATACTCAATGTGTTATTTCTCTAAGAAATTAAATAAACACCAAAGGAACTACTCAACAATCGAGAAGGAATGCTTGGCTTTAATGCTAGCATTACAGCATTTTCAGGTTTATATTAGCTCGGCTCCTTCTCCGGTTGTTGTGTTTAGTGATCACAACCCCCTTACTTTGATCGACAGGATGAAAAATAAAACTCAAAGGCTATCAGATTGAGTTTCTTTTTGCACGAGTACAATCTTGACATCAGACACATCAAACGAAAAGACAATTTAATTGCAGATGCACTTTCCCGTGTATAGAAATATCATTTTCATATACACCTTTGTATAATTCATAAGAGTTCTTCTTATGTAATTTGTTTACCTCATGTATAATTTACATCTGGTAAAAAAGTAAGCTTTATTACATAAATCTTTCTTTGTTCTGTATGGGGGAAAGTGTTACGACTCTGTAGTTAATTTACATGTGTGTTAAAATTTGAATTCTTTTTAATTCTTTCTATTTCATTTTTATTTTATTTTTATATCATTAAATATAATTACTATTATGGTGATGATTATGTTCGCAGGGTCTGATATCTTGTTACAAACATCGTGTTTATTTAGAACGTAAATGTGACTCGCGTAAGCACGATTTTTGCATGACGGTTTTGTCATATTAAGTAAACAGTCGGAAATAGCTATGTAAATGATTGGTTGTGACCACGGTCATTACTAATAATACTTGTTGACATTCTGTACTACGTTGGCGATATTTCGAAATCGCATGATTTCTTCGTGCTTGTACATGAAATGACGTATTAGTTTGCTTTAAAATACTCAGGTACCTGCGAACTAGTCTGGAGTCATATTGGAGAGTCATATTTTAACATCTTAGAGAGTCACATCGTAACATCTTATAGAGTTTCTAAATACCTTAAGAAGAAGGTATTCTTTTGTGCTGGAAAGGGTTGTTCGTTCGTACGTATGAAGAGTAACATGTGTTTTGTTATTGACGATAGCTGTACTTCATCTACCTTTTAAATAATAATTATTTTCCCTGGAGAACTACACAACTGGCTTTGGACAAAGACATTTGCTGAAATTAATTCTAAATTGGAACAGGACAATACAAATTGTGATTCACAGTGAAAATTCTGGACATTTGTGTTTAACCTTCGTCTGACGTCATCATCCGCCATCTTGGAACGGAAGTGAGATTCAGACTATATAAAATTAGAACTGTTTATTTCACAGGACTTATGTGTTTTCACAATTTTAGGACAATTTTTGGATCTTCTTCGTAAATCGTAAGTCTTGTTTCATCTATTTACCTTTTCACCGTGTTTTCTAGGGAAATAAATTATTTTTGTTAAAATTTACAAAGCTTGTTGTAGTCACTCTTTTCTTTATGTTACTTTAAACGAGCCGATACGTAACATAAAGAAAATTGGGTTGCTCGTCCTTCGGGATATATGAAATTGGCTGATATATGAAATTGGCTAAAAATTGAAATTTAAATTCCCCTAGTTCAAATCCCATTTTGCTTGAAATTTTAGTGAAAACAACAGGCTTTCTTTCACAATGTCAAAAGTGGAGAGTTTTCTTTCTAGTCCAACTCAAGAGCAGTTGGATAGTTTGAAAAAGGATGAGTTGCTTGAACTTGCCAGAAAGTACGATCTTTCTGAAGCAAAAACTTCCTTGACAAAACAAGAAATCAAGAAAATTTTAGTTCAACATTTGGTAGAAAAGAATGTTTTTGACCAAAGTGTTTTGGCATCTGTCAGTAAGTCTATGACAGACTCTGACAGTAAGAAATTAGAACTAAAAATGAAAAAAATGGAAATAGAGTTAAGGAAGCTCGAGCTTCAGAGTCAGAATGAACAAATGAAATTACAATTAGAAGAAAGGGAAAAAGAAAGACAAATGCAATTAGAAGAAGGGGAAAAAGAAAGACAAATGCAATTAGAAGAAAGGGAAAAAGAAAGACAAATAGAAGAAAGTGAAAAACAAAGACAAATGGAAGAAAGGGAAAAAGAAAGGCAAATGGAATTACAAAAAGAACAAACTGAAATACAAAAAGAACAAATGCATGTACAGGAAAGGGAAAAAGATAAAGAATTTCAACTTAGAATGAAAGAGTTGGAGCTGGCAAGTGACAGGCACGATTCCACTTCTCGTGCAAATTCAAATTTTAACATTTTAGGAAATGTCATGTTAGTTCCCCCTTTTAGCGAAAAGGAAGTAGACAAATATTTTATTCTTTTTGAAAAAGTTGCTGAGAATTCAAAATGGCCAAGAGAGTATTGGGCTCAATTATTGCAGAGTGTACTTTATGGCAAGGCCAGAGATATCTATATATCTCTGTCAGTACAACAAAGTTCTGATTACGATTTGGTTAAGGAATGCATCTTGAAGGGTTATGCATTAGTCCCTGAGGCTTATCGGCAAAAGTTCAGAAACTACAGGAAAGATGCTAGACAAACTTATGTTGAATTTGCTAGAGAAAAAGAGCAGTTATTCAAAAGATGGTGCTTAGCCAAGAAAATCGAACATGATTTTGAAAGTCTTGAACAGTTAATATTACTTGAAGAGTTCAAGAACTGTGTCCATAGTGACATTAAGAATCATCTTGAAGAGCATAAGTTTGAAACCTTGGAAAAAGCTGCTATTGCTGCTGATGAGTATTCCTCAACTCATAAAGTTCCTGCTGTAAGCAAATCTTTCACTCAGCAGTCTACTGATAGAAAGGTGTTTCAACCAAATACGACTCTCAGTTAAACTCAATCTGGCACAAGTTCTAAAAATCAAGCCTCTGAGAGACTTGATTCAAACTCCTTGTCTCTACCTACGTGTACCTATTGTAAGAAAAAAGGACACGTCATTTCTGATTGCTTCAGATTGAAATATAGGCATCAGAATCAAGATAGACCTATCCCAAATGCTCTTATTTCTAAGAGGTCATGGTCACGGTCATGTATTGAAAGCAATATATTTGTTGGGTTTGAAAAACCTCAGTCTGATTGTGTTTCGGAGAATTTTGAACCATTCATGTCGAAGGGTTCTATATCACTCTTGGGTGATTTGGCCAATCCTATCCCTATTCAAATTTTGAGGGATACAGGAGCTTCTCAGAGTCTTTTAGTTTCAGATATTTTGCCTTCTTCTGAGAAGAACTGTTCTAATGAGAGTGTTCTCATTCAGGGAGGAGAGTGCGGCTTTGTTAATGTACCTCTCCATTCTGTTAATTTGTAATCAGACTTAGTTTCAGGACCTGTGACAGTCGGGTTAGTGTCTACTTTACCCGTGGAGGGCATTCATTTGTTGCTAGGCAATGACTTAGCTGGAGACAAGGTTGTGGTTAATCCACTTGTAACTGACAAGCCTTCTTTGGATCAGAAAGTTGATCCTATTGAAAAAGAAATCCCTGATTTATTACCAGCTTGTGCAGTTACCAGAGCTATGGCAAAGAAAGCTCTTGAGAATGATTTTGATAAGGAATGTATTCCTTTAGCTGACACATGTATTGGTCAGGCTTTTGATGAGGTCACTTTCACTTCTAATTTGGATCAGTCAAAAGGTATTGATTATAGTGATCCTCTTTTGAATACTCATTCTCTTTTATCTGATCAGGGTGATAAACGACAATCACTTGTCGTCGAACAGGAGAAGGATCCTGAGATCTCCTGTTTGTTTCAGCGGGCCGTTAGTGAAAAAGAAGCAACTGAAGTACCTGTCTGAAAAAAAAAAAAAAATGGAGTTCTTATGAGAAAATGGAGACCTCTCGAAGTACCTGCTAGTGACGAATGGTCAGTAAAATATCAGATTGTGGTTCCGAAACCTTACAGACAGGAAATGCTTAGTTTGGCCCATGAAACTCCTATGGCTGGTCATTTAGGGATAAATAAAACGTATCACAAGATCTTGACTCACTTCTATTGGCCAAAAATCAAAAGTGATGTGTGCAAGTTTTGTAGATCTTGTCATACTTGTCAAATTGTAGGAAAACCAAATCAAAAGATACCTAAAGCTCATCTGCAACCAATTCCTGCATTTGACGAGCCATTCAGTAGAATTATGGTAGATTGTGTTGTTCCCTTACTAAAGACCAAGTCAGGTAACCAAAATTTGTTGACCATCAAGTGTGCATCAACAAGTTTTCCAGAGGTAATTCCTTTGAGGAATTTTGCTCAATTTGGCCTTCTGAAATTTGTTCAATCTGGTCAAAGGTCAAATTTCAAGTCTGGTATCTTCCAGCTTGTTATACTTGAATTTGGCATGCAGCAGTTCAAGTCAAAAGTGAAACTGTGGTTTCACCAAAGTGTACTAGAGAGAATTTT
>JAECUM010010300.1:0-46086 GCA_016617855.1 Megalonaias nervosa | reverse complement strand
GTAAAACGGGTCCTGAAACTAAGTCTGATGACAAATTTACAGAATGGAGAGGAACACTCTACTCCCTGAATGAGAACACTCTCATTAGAACAGGACTTCTCAGAAAAAGGCAAAGTACCTGATAATAAAAGACTCTGAGAAGCTCCTGTATCCCTTAAAATTTTAATAGGGATAGAATTGGCCGAATCACCCAAGAGTGATATAGAACCCTTCGACATGAATGGTTCATAATTCTCCATAATAAAATCAGACTGGGGTTTATTAGACCCAGCAAATGTATTGCTTTGAATACATGACCGTGACCTTGACCTCTTAGAAATAAGAGCATTTGGGATAGGTCTATCTTGATTCTGATGCTTATATTTCAATTTGAAGCAATCAGAAATAACGTGCACTTTTTTCTTGCAATAGGTACACGTAGGAAGAGACAAGGATTTTGAATCAAGTTTTTCAGAAGCTTGATTTTTAAAAGTTGTGCCAGACTGAGTTTTAGAAGGAGTCGTATTAGGCTGAAATACCTTTTTACCAGTAGACTGCTGAGTGAAAGATTTGAATACAACAGAAACTTTATGAGTTAAGGAATACTTGTCAGCAGCAAGAGCAGCATTTTCCAAGGTTTCGACCTCATGCTCTTCAAGATGAGTCTTAATGTCATTAGGAACACAGTTCTTGAACTCTTTAAGTAATACAGGTTGTTCCAGACTTCATAATCATGTTCAACTTTCTCGGTTAAGCACCATCTCTCAAATAACAGCTCTTTTTCTCTTGCAAATTCAACATAAGTTTGTCCAGCTTCTTTTTTTTATAATTCTTGAATATTTGCTGATAGAAAACAGGGACTAACGCATAACCCTTTAAGATACAGTCCTTAACCAAATCATAGTCAGCACTTTGCTGTACTGGCAGGGATGCATAGATTTTTCGAGCTTTGCCAAAAAGTACACACTGTATTAATTGAGTCCAATACTCCCTTGGCCATTTCAAATTTTCAGCAACTTTTTCAAAATAAAGAAAATATTGGTCTACTTCCTTTTTATTCAAAGGGGGGACTAACCTAATATTTTTTGTAATGTCAAAACTTGAATTTGTATGTGAGGTGGGATCGTGATTTTCTCTTGCCAGCTCCATTTCTTTCATTCTAATTTGCAATTCCCTTTCATCCTTCTCTCTTTGCAATTGCATCTGTTTATCTTTCGCTCTCTCCTGTCTCTCTCTCTCTCTCTCCTCCTTTTCAAATTGCAACTGCAATTGTTTCTCTTCTTTTTGTAAATGCATTTGTTCTTTTTGTAATTGCATTTGTTCTTTCAGTAATTGCATTTGTTCTTTCTCTTTTTCCAATTGCAGCTGCATTTGTTTTTCTTCTTTATCTTTCTGAAGTTCCAGCTTCCTTAACTCTAATTCCATCTTGTATTTCATTTTTGGTTATTTTACTTTTATGTGAGAGTCTGATACAGACTTACTGACCGAAACCAAAACACTTTTATCAAAAACATTCTTCTCTACCAAATAATGAATCAAAATGTGTTTAATTTCTTGTTTCGTTAAAGAAGATTTTGCTTCAGAAAGATCGTATTTTCTGGCAAGTTCAAGCAATTCATCTTTTTTTCAGACTGTCCAACTGCTCCTGAGTAGGACTAGAAAGAAAGATCTCCACTTTTGATGACATTGTGAATAAAAGCCTGTTTTTTTCACTAAAGATTTCAAAACAAAATATGAAATAGTACTTGGGATTTAAAAACTTGGGGAATTAAAATTTTAAAAAAAAGTTTCTGAAATATTTTAGCCAAAATTCATATATCCCGGACGAGCGCCCGATTTTCTTTTGTTACGTGTAGGTTTGTACAAAAGT
This sequence comes from Megalonaias nervosa, assembly GCA_016617855.1. Taxonomy (NCBI): domain Eukaryota; kingdom Metazoa; phylum Mollusca; class Bivalvia; order Unionida; family Unionidae; genus Megalonaias; species Megalonaias nervosa. Next base: position 44,237 of record JAECUM010010300.1, on the reverse strand, counting down.
AACAAAAGAAAAGAGTAAAGTCAACAATCTTTGTAAATTTAACAAAATAATTTATTTCCCTAGAAAACAAGGTAAAAATATGAAATAGGACTTACGGTTTGTGAATATAATCTAAAAATTAATCATAGAATTGGAAAATATAAGTCCTATCACTAAACAGTTCTAATTGAATCCAAGTTAGAATCTCGATGAAGTTTCAGTATGGAAGGCGATGACGTCCTCTATAATCAGTTTGTGTTCATGTGTCAACAGTTCCTTGTTGAGTCACCAAGAATATAATTCCGACGTTTGAATTCCGAATAATTTAGTGAATGTCTTTGTCCAAGAATTTCGTCGAAGATGAATATTTTCCAGGGTGAATAAATTATTTTAAATGCGAAAGTCAACTCAAATTAAATGGCAACAACAAGAATACCTTTCGGTCTGAATGTATATTTTACGACTGATCAAATCCACTAGAAAACATCTGTTTTAAGCCACGATTTTAGATCACGTGATGGCTCACTTGACGGGGCTACGTGATCACTAATTTGAACAGCGCAGTAAAAAAAATGTCATTTAACACGTAGGTTAGAATAGCCCTATCTAAAAGTCAGATTCTCACGCTAGAAATGAATAATAAAAAATCTGTTTACAACATGGCTAACACGTGGGCCGAACATGACCTTGGTAATAACCAATCATTTTCACTTAGTGTTTACAAATCTCTCAACCAAGGTGAGCTAAAAATAGTAATAAAGCAACACTTTTGCGTTCTAAGCAGGTCAAAAGAGAAAAATGAATTTTCCGGGAAAAAAAATCAAATCCAGTGAATAAGGTTATCGCTACAATAACGTAATGAAATAAAAATAAAATAAAAGAGAATTTAAAACTAACACACAAGGAATTAAATTACATATACGTAATAATATATAAAAGACTGGATAATCTGTCCCAATGTACAAAATAAGACAATAGATGTGTTTGTATTCAGTAGAATCAATTTTAAGCCCGTCATGAGATAATCCCTATAGGCCGCAAAAATATAACATTAATAAATAAAAAATCCGTTCCATAAATGCCAAATAAATATACACAATACACAAACATTCGACAATGAATTTAATATATTTGCCAACATCTATGAACCAGATGAAAACTGTTACAGTGACAGAAGAGAAAGAGATATGTAAATCTTTTAAACATATGTGTATGTGGCAATGATAATTGTCATCGTTATCGTTACTGTGGGAATAAATGATTTATCTATAATGATTTGAGCTCACGATAGCAAGCATATAAATCAAAACCTTTTTTAATAAGTGCTGGAATAGTCAAAATTCCGAAATAAATGCACAAGAACAAAAATGACTATGCAACCAAACATTTAACGCAGTAGATGTAATGCCAAAGGACGGGTCTGTCATTAATTTTAAAGTCAAAAGCAATTAAAAGCTCCTTTTCTACTTTGCTGTGATTTTTAAAAGTATCATTGAGCCATTAAATACAGAGGTTGCAAAGAATAATGCACTCATTACTCCGGATCGCGAAGCAGTCCTGACGCCCAATACGTCATGGAAAATAGCTACAGAAAATTATATACCAGCATGAAATCAGTTCTCAGTGTGCACCAACAATTGCAGAAGGGAAAACGGCATAGGTAAATTGTTCTGATATGTAGGGCCATTTTCAAAACTGAGGATCAAGAACTAAGACCAAATAGCGTTGATGAAATGATATTCACTGACAACGATGAGATGTGTTATAATTCCACCAAGAAATGCCATATCTGTGAAAAGCTTTGACCAAGCGAATACGAAACGAGATGCTGGTCATTTAAATGGAAAATATAGTAGTCCAGCACATCTACATTGTAATTAAAATTGTAACGATCTAAAATGTATTCCACTATTTATTCATAATTTGGCTGGATAGAATTTTCATTTCATTTAAAAAGATTTCGTAAAACAGACCAAAAAGTATCAATAGTACCAAAATAATGATAAAAAATATAAATTGTTTAGCAAGGTTGTTATAGGTAATAGATTGTAGTAAGAAGGCCTCTAAGATATTTTATTAACAGAGCAATACATTTTTATAGTTATCGGTGCATGGGTAAATTACTAGAACAATTTGGTAAAATTCAAGAAATGAGTAATTCATAGACACAATATATGTCGTGGAAATGAAGACTGAATATGTATGATTATAAACTAGACCCAGTAAACGGCTTTATTATCCAAGCACTAACTCATGATGCTAGTTTGAAAATGAATAAGAATGAATTAGAATCGCTGGCAGATTAATATATTTTAATGATTGAATTTGGAATCAGAGAAGGAAACAGTATGATATATATTGTATATGCTAGGGTAAATCGTATGTATTATAACGAAGTTAACAGTAATAGAGAATACAATACCTCAAGATCGAGGTTATATCCTTTATATATCTGAACACAAACAAATGTTAGGATTGGACCATGCTCCAGCCCATGCCAGCTAGAAATTTTAAAATGGCATAAGAAGACGTAATAAAAAAATGACGCATTGGAGTTATTCTCGTGGAAAAAAAACTGCCGGAATTCTAGATGTACATTTCGAAGTACCAACACATTTGCACAATTATTTTCAAGATTATCCTTTATAACCAGAAAATATTATTCCACGACAAAATCAACTGACAGAAGATAGGAAGGGATCAAAGCACGGGTACCTGGATTATTATGTACATTAAAAAGCAATGGTGGAATATTTATTCACTATTATGGCTAAAATCATGGATAGAAACTAAGCACATCTTTGAAGCAAACCTCCCCCGAAACAAAAAACCCAAACAAAAAATTAATTTGAGAAAGATATTTTTAAATTAATGAAAAAAATTTTTTTTTTGAAAACAAGTTCAGAATTTAAGAAAGAAAACAAATAGAAAACTATTTATTTATGAAAAGAAATATTTTAAACTTCCAAACAATATTTTATTTCCAACAAAAACAATAATAGATGTGCAGATGGCAGTAGTTAGCTTAAAGAAAACGAATGTAGCTAAATCAATTTATTATGGGGTTAGAGAGCATGAAGAAAGATAATTGTTTTTACTAGAACAAGTTAAAAGACCAATATGGTGACAAAATGAAACTTGTAATGACCAGTACAGATTATGAGTGCATTAATGTTGAAGCGGACAACTTCTATAATGACATGACACAAAATATACATACAAGCGATTACTAGAAATATTATTAGCTCAATAGAAACTTGATGGAAATTTTGACATGAGATGAATGGTTTACCAATATAAGAATCGTGAGGCCTTAGAAGAAATCATTATGATATTCTAAATGGATAATAATTCATGTACAGATTATAATGAACAAAAACAACAGATAAGTTTTGCAAGTATGACAAGCAATGTAAAGGTTAAAAGAGTCAGTACAATAAAGAGAATTGTCATAAAAGCAAGCGTCGAATACAAACACCATGATAAAGAATGGAAATGAAATAATTATATGTAAATTTTTATGAAATGGAGAAAAATCGCTAAAGTAGTAGGGCTAGAAAGTGATACTATCCCAGACCGTTTTCAAAGAGCTAGGCAATTGTTGATCTATCAGGTCCTGACCAGCAAATGAAATATTAAGTGGAGAATGCAGAAGACAAAAATAGTTATACTGAGATGTATAACATTAGCATATACATTACTTAATCAGTAGTAAGTTGTATTCAAATTGGTATCAGATACGAATTGAAAGTTTACTTTATATACTGAGAAATGAAAACTCCTTTAACTTCACAACTATCTCACCTATTTTAAGGACTGGTACATCATATTCATTAACGTTCAATGTACGTTTTATCTTCGGAGCAAGACTACTACAAATCGGACATTTTCAAGATCTTTTATGACAGTTATATTCATGTACTATATTACTCGTTAAGATGCTATATAACGCCTACCAGTGGCTGATAGATTTTTGTTACCTCGTCTACACTTGCACAATCGTATATATATATAAATAATAGTTTCCTGTTATTCACATATATAAATAATTCTAGCCATTTATTCAATCCACCAAAGGATCTATCAGATTTGCATTGTTATCAATAAAATTATATTTTCTCATGTAAGTTATATCGTATACAAGGTCTGGATGGTTAATCACAATAAAACATACAAAAAGACAAAGTTTTATATCCTGTTTTCAATCAAGTCCAGTGCAGTCTGTTGCATCGCATAATTATAGGTTCATTTAGATACATGTATTAAATATTAAACTGGACATAATGACCCTTTTTCAGATATGGCTTCACCTAGAACACGATAGACTGTAACTTTTTTTCTGAATAATTATATGTGCATCAGAAACAACATTTGCATATTGTGCGCATCGACGTTTGTTTTTTCTTTTTATGTATAGGTGTATTCATTGTTGAACATTTGCTTATTTATGTCTGTTCCATGCAATGTAGTATATCATAATTAGTGTAAAGATTACTTTTTAATAAAAAAAATATGTGTATCTTTGTGACATTCATCACAGACAAATTTACATGAATTTGTAAACTGATGATTCAATATATATCATTGTTAATGATGTGTTTCACAATGAGTGAGAAATTTTTTTTAACAATTCCTGCCTCATGTTTATAAATGTCTTCTGATAGAATTCGTAATTCAGAGTACATTGGGTAATCTCAATACCTGTTATATAATATTGCGACTTTAGACCGATTCTGAAACAAAGACACTACCTGTCTGTTAATTATCCAATTATCTCAGTGATACTATCCCAGACCGTTTTCAAAGAGGCCACCGGTATCAAATCAGAACTAAGAGAGTCGAATTTTGGGCGGGTTTCTCACGCAGCCAGACATTATTCTGTTTAATCCATTGTGAACGGATCAGTGCATTGTCTGGACATCGGCAAGAGCAGACGTAGAGAAGTTGAAGACACTCGACTGCGCTCCGAGTGCCGAAGTCGCGCGCTAGTTAAAAGGGTGGAAAAAGGAGTTCTAGGAACGAGATTTTAACAAAGGCTTCTGAGGTAAAATATCTTCGCCCGAATCTGTCTCACTTTCCTAACTTGGTGTCGTAAGATTTATACGTTATTATGGGCATTTAATTTGGTAGAAATTTAATCTTCCATGTATAACTGAATTATCAACATGTAATACAGTGTATAGCGAATTAATAATATTCAGACTTAATGTATGTAGTTGTTAGGATAAAATCGAAGTGGATGGTGTAATCTGCTACGAGGTTGCATCGTGGTGCATAACTGAATTTAATAGTGAGTAGTCTTAGACCCTGTACTTGTTTGTATTTGAATATATATTTGTGGATTGTGCAGAGTTAGGCGTTGTTGGACTTGTGCACGTATAATTGGGCATTTATATTTGTATGTGCATTTTATAATTTGTAAGGTAGGAAATGAGTAGGAATATTGTTGATGTTGATAGTTACTATATAGAGAATTAGGGATATGTACGTATGTATCAGAAGTCGTGATACTATTGTTGTTGCTATAGCCTTTATTATAGAACAAGCTTGTGTGGAATATTTAGTTGTGAGTGTATGAGTTGACCTAGTGATTTAATTGCCATTATGCTTATGAAAAATCTGTGAGAGTGTGTTAATTCTCCTGTGCTCGAACAAGGAGGCACCATTGTACGTCCATTCAAATCCACAGGAAGCTTTCCGGGTGGGATCTACCGCCACCAGAAAATTAGAGAAGAGAAGACGGGGAGGGTACGTAGAGGTAGATTGTTGTGCTAGGAAGGAGGGCCGAGAGAGACGGAAACGAGGGTACTGAGGTACAGACAAGGAGGGCCGGAGACGGAAACGAGGGTACCGGAAGTGCCAACAAGGAGAGTCGGGAAACGGAACAAGGGTACCGGAAGTACCGAAAGGAATACAAGGCGGAAGTTAGAGATGAGTAGCACAGAAGGGACACGCGAAGGAAACCCTCTCACCTTTACTTTTGCAGGATGAAATAGTTGGCGATTTGGTTAGGTCGTGTATTGATTGGAAGCATTTGCATTGAAAAATTGTCCTGTAATTGTGGAATACCATGATATGGTTTATTAAAGTGATATACCTTTCACCTTATTAATTTTATATTTTAACACCTAGATCGTCGGCTTTGCTGATTGGGAGCTCGGAGCTATTTAACCTTTAAATTGTCTTTCCTTCTCCGGTGTTAGTAATAATTCCATAGGGGGCACGTGACAATATGGAATTTTAATTTCTTAGTGATCGCATTACGCTGAATAACTTTTGTAGCAGTTTTTTGTGCCTTATCTAATTCGGATACTAGATTTTAAGTTTCTTGTTCATTGTGTATTACTCTATTTCATTTTGTTCATACAGACGTTGGGAGCAACAAATCTTCAAACGTTATGAACATGTGATAATCATTAAGCTTAATATCATCACTTTCTTAAGAAAAAATCCGTCCTTAATCAGCATTCTTCCAGTATCGTTTACAACTAAAATATGTGCATGTCCCTTACCCTTAACGGTACGCAAAAAGAGAAATAAAACATGCTATAATTCAAACATTATATCCTAGCCTATGTATCGCCATCTGTAAATGCTGTTTAGATTTTATACTACTTGCAGTGTGTAGAATGCAATGATCTGTTGACTAAGATGCTTGATACCCTGTGATGTTTTTCATGTTTGTGAGGTGTTATATGTTGGGCATATCTTGCCGTCCTATTTATTTTGTTAAATTTATTTCACCTTATTTTGGTTTCAAAGAAATTAATTGCCAATATCAACATCAGCTCCCATTAAAACGGCATAATAATACTCATGCATTATCTATTCAGTAGAAAGTTTCTTCGTTATGATCACTAAGTGTATGTTGGATAATTTTTTCTGAAAGGGATACTGCAATTTCGACCTGAAGTACGTGCAGAGAAAAAGCTGCATCAAAATTACTTCAACACAATGTAAGCAAACCTTGTTATTTTAATTATATAATCAAGTATTATTGCTCGCTTTTGACACAATTTATATTTATTGTTTACTTTTTAAAAGTAATTATTGCAATGTTGTATGTGTTATCAAGAGGCAAATCTAGGTGTAATTGATTTAAACTCTGGTCTTAACTAGTCCATCCATAAACTAGTCCAACCATATTCTTCATCTCTTTGCATTTGTTTATCTTCTCTCTCTCTCTCTCTCTCTCTCTCTCTCTCTCTCTCTCTCTCTCTCTCTCTCTCTCTCTCTCCTTGCTTCTGCAATTGCATTTCTCTTTCTCCTGATTTTGAATGTCCATAACTTCTTTTTCAAGCTGAAGCTTTCTTTGCTCTAATTAGATCTCGTTTTTTTAAATTTCAATTCTTTTAATTTCATTTCATAGCCAGAGAGTCTTACTAATCACAATCAAAACACTTTTATCCAAATAATTCTTTCCCACCAAAAATTGAATTAGAATAGTCTTTATTTCTTGCTTTGTTAAGGAAGCATTCGCGCAAGCTGAAACAAATTTTCCTTGATGGGTTTGATTTAAAACAATGTTCTGCACTTTAGATCATTTTGTGAAATTTTTTGGTTTCACTGGATGTTTCTCAAATATGTGACATCAGAATACCAGGCACAAAGAAAATTCCGAAATAAAGTGAATTTAAATTTGAATTGTTTTTTAATTTCTTTAAAATATTTTACGGAATGAAGACCAAGGAATGACGTCCAAGTTGCTGTTCCAACTCTATGGCCTTAAATTAGGTAACAATAAAGAGGAAAAATCAAAATGTTTCGTAGAATGAAAACAATAATGTATTTCCTTAGAATACAGTTTGAAAATTTGAAAGGAACTTACAGTGTTGTGATTAAATGCCAAATAGTCCTAAAAATTTGATCACAAGTCCAAAAGTATAGCGTTTTGAATGAATGCCAGTGGAGTTCCAGATGAATTTAATCTTGAATGTGCTGATATACCAATTATCTGAAATCTGTGGATGTGCTAACGGTTTTGATCTATCACAATGATGTTATCCTGAATGTTGCCGAATCAATTCACAATTATTTCAAAATAGTGATTGACTCTTCATGTTAATGAGCACCATGTGATTCCTATTAATATTTTAAATATTTTAAATAAAAGATTCCTCTCAAAAGTAAATCTGAACAAAATAAAGATACGAATGTATAATTCTGATGTAAAGAACCTGAATATAGAAACATACGACACAATAAGAGGACCAGGATGAAGATCAAAAGTTTATTTCCAGAACATTCTAAGTTATAAACAAGGACAGGTCTCTTACTAACAATTTAGTAAAGAACATGACAAACATCAGAAATTTTCAAGGGGAAAACAAATGTCCTGAATTTAAATCCAAGTAAATATGTTTATATAGAAGTGATAATTATTGTACAATATGATCTACAATTATAGACAAATATTAACAATGTAATATGTTGTTTGCAAATTGAGCCTTACAATCTACAATCATGCACCACAAAATTAAACACATAATATAGATATATATATATATACCATATATATATATATATATATATATATATATATATATATATATATATATAACTAACTATACTCACTATATATATATAACACATATATATATATATATATATATATATATAAACACTATAAAACATTGTTTTTATTCATTACTCTCCAGGATTACACAGACATCAGCAGCGCTGACAAAACGGAAGCCCATCTGGAACGACAAGAACTTCAAAGGTCAGACTGATGCACTCGCTCACATATTTCTCTACGCCTCTGAATCATAGACCATAGCAGCTGACTTAGAGAAAAGGATACAGGCCACAGAGATGAGATGCTTCCAAAAGATCCTCGGCGTGTCATACAAAGACCGTGTCACCAATGAAGAAATACGGCAAAGGATCAGACAAGCCATTGGGCCCCACGAAGACCTCCTGACCACAGTGAAAAAACGTAAATTGCAGTGGTATGGGTATGTCTCACGATCATCAGGACTTGCCAAGACAATTCTGCAAGGCACTGTACAAGAAAAAAGAAAGAGAGGCAGGCAGAGAAAGAGGTGGGAAGACAACATTCGAGAGTGGACAGGCTTGACACTGAGCGACTCACTCAGAAAGACGGAAAATCGAGAGGAATGGAGGAAGATGGTTGTTCGGTCTTATGCGGTGCCCCAACGGTCTACCAGACTACGGGACTGATGATGATGATGATGATGATGATGATGATGATGATGATGATGATGATGATGAATAACTTTAGGTTCCCGTGCCATTTATTGATATAAATTTTATTAAATGTACATAATCTTACAGAATTCTACTAAATCATTTCTGAAAATAGATCTGTTCTATTTGTTTTTGAGAATATGTTATTAGTGTCGCAAATCAGTCCGGACGTTCCTTTTACTGATTCTTTTATGTATTGTTTAAATTTATAGAACACATACTCCTTTAGCACGAACTACGCCAGCTATCAAGTAATAAATGTTTAGCCTATTTACACCATCTAAGTAATGTTTGCTAACCTATTCTGACACTAGTGATACTATTTATTTTTGATTATCAACTTGTTTTTTACGTCTGGGTACGTTTACCAGGTTGTTTCCCAAGTTTAACTTTAAGAAAGTCCTTTGTATAGTTACCTGAACAGTTATTCAAATTACATTCAAGTTATTTTCAAATTATCATCAATTTACCTTCAAGTTATTGTCAAATTATTTTCAGTTACAAATATCTTATATATATATTTTTAATTACAGACATTTTGACCTAATTAGGTATTGTTTCTAGACCTTGTTTAATTTACTCGCATGCCTTTTAAAATCTTAAACTAATACTTAAAGGTTATCAAGCTAGCACCTAATGCTAAATTTGATATTTGTTAACCTAACACGAAAGTAATGAATTCCATTAAGTAATCTTATATCAGCTCTTTTGGTAATTCGTTTAGGACATGAATTGGAAGAAATGTAAACATGAAAATGTTATCATCAGAATTTTTGCATATGACAATGACTTTAATAATTTAGCTGATTTTTTTTTATTTACAAATATTCATTACCCTTTTTTATTTGTTTTGAATCCATTTTATCCTAATCGTTATCGATAAGGTGTTTACCAATTATGTCCTTGTATGTTCCATTTACTACAGTAGTTTTCTATTCCTCTTGGTAGTGTCAGTTGCTTCTTCATTCGCGAACTTGGGTTTGATCCACATAAATAGTATAATGTAGTGTTAAGTTGGGGACGTAATTATAGAATGCTCTAAGTATGATAATATTCTAAATCCTTTATAAAACATAAGATAACGCTGAATATCCAGGCGAAAATGATAACGGTAAACTACCTTCTGTTCCAGAGAGTAATGTTGTAGCTATTTTATCTCAAGATCCGAGCCGCTCAGGTGGCTTAAGTGGTTACAGCGTTCACCTCGGATGTGGGTGTTCGCGGGTTCGAACCCCAGCCCAGTCATACCAAATACTTATAAAAATGGTACTAGCATCAAGAGGTTAGTGTTAGGACTGGTCGGCTTAGTGTGACTTTGTGGGACATGATGCTACATGTCTGCAGCATGATGCCCCAGTGCTAGATATCGCTATTAACTGGCACACTGCAGACATCGTACCGATATGACTAAAACATTGTTATAGCTATGTTAAAAATCCAAATCACACACACACACACACACACACACACACACACACACACACACACTTATCTCAGGATCCATTTCAACGCATTACAGAATAACTAAACAATAGTAATTAATGTATACCAATAATTTATTAAATTTAGATAAAAATATATGCATTACATTATGATCTAATTAAACCTAACTCATCAGTTTCCAAATAACCTCATTGCATCAGCGCCGAATCTGGGCGGGGGAGGGGGCCGGGATTTGAGGGCCACCCACAGCAAAGAAAACCGTACTCACACAACATAAATTGACACTTGAAATCTGACCATTGTTTTATTCTTCCGCACGTTTATTGGGTATAGTATTATGCACACTTTGAGTAAATAGACATATAGACTTTTGCTCTGGTGCCCTTTCGAGGAAAGTCAAGGCCCTTAAGAAATTTTGGAACCACCCCCACCAAAACTTGACCTGACCCGGACATGTGCATTACAAAGAAATTGGTCAACATAATGTTTACCTTCCTTTGATTGCTGACTTTAATTACTTTAATTTGTAACCGAATAAAAAGGTCTAAGTGCTTTTTTTGCGTTTCAAACATTGGACGAAACAAGGTGATATCTGATATCTGCAACCGAAAGTTACAACCAGACAAATAATAACAATTTCCTATGAAATAGAACCGATAGCAATGAAGGGAAAATGAACCATTTACTGAGCACATAATAGAAGCAGACGATATACTAGATTGCATACAGCAACCTTCTACATTATCTATGGTTGAAGAAAAGCATTCTGAATGAAATAAGCTGCTAGAAGAGATATAATTAAGGGGCCATGCAGATGCAGCCAAAGCAATTATTTAGAACGTTAAGGCTTTTAAACAAACCTTGAGTTGCTTGACAAATATATAGCAGGCATTTAATAAGTAACATTGCTAAAGAAAAAACCTAGGTACAAAATCTTAATCAGAATAAATTTGGGAAATTAAATGATAACACATGATCACAAGTAGCTGAATATGAATGTTAGGGGAAAAAATGCCATTAGGAGAAAGGTTAAAATATTTGTTCAAAGAAAAACTTGTATGAAACGATGCTGTTATTACAGCTATGGGATGATAGCAGCTACTCTGGGTGTAACCATAGCAAAGTTTACAAAAGTACTAACAATTGGATTCTGCATTACTAGTCGTGCAAGCGGAGATAATGGCGGTGGTGGAGGCAGTTCTAATTCATTAATTTAATTCATGGAAGATTTGAATAATATTAATGAACTTTCAACCTCGTCACGCGAACATCAGCAAAATTAGCTCTCATAACTGGCAATATAATGATCTGGTTGTTAACTATAAAAAGTCTTTAATAACTGAATCTGCCCTTTTGTTAATTCTTGCATTACTTAGTTTGATCTCTACAGTTATATTAAAAGTGGTTTATTTGTACCAGCTGACAGATGCAAACAAATATTTAGTTACTTTTTAAGCTAATCTATTACCTAGTTAACTTATCTGTCAATCTAAATCCACGAGTTATATGTCTGTATCAGCTTTTTTTCTTCGCTTAATAATCATAAGGTGTTGTAGTTTTCGGTAGTCTTAGGCCTGTGTGAATAAATTTTGTCTTATCGTTTTTATTGCTTGTCGTTTGGAGCATGGCTGCTGCCTACTTATCAGTTTTGTTTACTGCGTCGGTATTTACAGTAGTATTTATTCCTAGTTACAATTAATATGATGACATTTGCAAATTATAATTTTCAATACTTCCCATTTTCACACCAGATCATTGAGCATTGAAACTACACCGTAACCACCAACTGTATAGCTGTCTCATGTTTCAGTCTGAAATATATTTTGAAATCTTACATAATAAATTCATCTGAATCACAATCTTGTTGACCTAAACTTAAGTTATCACATGATTCTGGTGTGTTTGAGCAGTAGAAACTGATTGTGCTAAACTTGTATAATTTTGCACTTGAGCATCTATAATAGATATTACATATTATCCAATACTCTGATTTACACATTCTATTCCTTCATTTTAGTCATTTAGTATCTTCAAGAAAGTAACAGGTGCATCACGTTTGTTGATTGGGGAATTAAATTTATTAATTTCTTTAGCTGGATGTTTTTTTTTTTGTTTTTTTTGTGCCACTATTCAACTGTTCCAACTCCATAATTACAATGTCGAATGTAAGAATTTGACACAGTATGTAATGTCGGTTATTCAAAGCCATGATGTACAGTTTTATGTTCTTCTTATCCATTATAAATAAAATATGGCTTTTGTCTCTACAAATATATCTCCAATCAGTATAAGTAAGAGTATTAAAGGCATTACAAATTGTGCTAACAATAATTAGCGGTTTTCGCAGAAAACAATACAAATTAAACATGTATATTGGTTTTACTAAGTGTTGTATACTTTAACATGATATGCCAAAGAAATATTCCACAGTCTGATGTTGCCACCCATACTGCCCAGTGCAAATGATTTAGCCAAAATGTTTGCATCATCCTGTACTATGTATCTTTTCAGTGAAACATTATCAAACTTTAAAGTATATTTATGAAATAATGTGCAATGATCTGCATATAAAATAGAAAGTTTACGTCTAATCTGTTGTTATATCGATGAATGCAGTTGCTATAATTGCTTGTGTGGAATCAAATGTGTTAAAGTTGGTTGCAGGACAAGAATACGGTTCGTTGTTTGTTATTTTTTAAACTCTGGGTTACATGATTTATTTATATAACATCATTTTTGTTAGCTGGACTAATTGCATAGTTACTAGGATTCGCTGCATAGTTAATTAACAAAACTGGGGATAGTTGCTAGTTTTTATTCATTAGTTTTCGTGTGTTATAAGAACTATTTTGATGATCACTAAACAAGGGTTTTGCTGTCATGTGTGTGTGTGTGTGTGTGTGTGTGTGTGTGTGTGTGTGTGTGTGTGTGTGATTTGGATTTTTAATTTTTTTCAGTCAGACTGCTACGATTTAGTAGTGTGGCACTTTATAGTAATGTCTAGCACTGGGGCATCATGCCGCTGACGTGTAGCATGATGTCCCACCCAGTCACATTATCCTGACACCAGGCCGACCAGACCTAACACTAACCTCTTAATGCTGAGCGCCTAGAGAGGCAGCTGTTAATACCATTTTTATAAGTATTTGGTATGACTCGGCCGGGGTTCAAACCCGCGATCTCCCGCATCCGAGGCGGGCGCTCTAACCACTAGGCCAAGTTTTGCTCTCATATCAACTAACTTAATGAAAAGTGAGCCATGTTTTACTTATAAACATTGACGACCAATAAAATAAATTCCGTATATAGGTTTTTCTCAAACAAATTTGACGATCATAGAGCCATAATTCGCATATAGTTTTTGTCAAAAAACTTTTAATAGAGACAGAACCAGGTCCACCAAAAAGTGTACATTTTTATATCCTGCAATCCAAAATGAATTGCTCTTAAAGTATAGCTTGGGGTACGAGGTCATAACTCATTGCCTATCGAAAAGTTGCTGTTCGCCGAAACCAGGTGTCAGCAGAGGGTAGCCACTAATTGCCGGGCCTAGGAAACTTAAACGACCTTATATCGATTCCTACCTGTATTAAATCTAAATGGAAATGATGTATCTTCTCAGATATTGCGAGTATAACATTAGCTATGTCTTTGATTTGTTGATTTTTGATATTATTCATAAGGCAGAGAGATCGTGTTAGCGCTGTTTTTTTAGTATCATTTGATCACCACACTGACATGTGCTCTCTATGTTTAAGGGCCCTAAGCACTGAAAATATTATGGTGCCCCCCCCCCCCCGTGCAACTAAAAACAAAAGAATTCTTAAAGCTAAAAAGGTGGGAAAATATCAGTGTTGCCATCATTCCAAATCAAAATACTCATACATGCAAATTGAAATTATCATATAAATTCATTCAATTTTATCATCAACACTTAATTTGAATTTTTTTCTGGTGCCCCTATTGTGCTGGTGCCCTAAGCAAGTGCTTTGTGTGCTTAATGGGTAATCCAGCCCTGTTCAGCAGAGTCAGGTTTCTGGTGATTATCCTACGAAAAATGTGTTAAAGCCATGTCTTTTCTTTGCTTGTCTAATTAAAAAGAAACATTACGTGACTTTCATTTATTATTTTCTAATTTTTGTACAACAATGTTGGTAATGAGGGGGTTGGGGTTGGGAGCTGTAGGTTGCGAAATTTGTGAAGTCGTGTGTCACGCGAATGGAGAGAACCAGGTCACATTAGCGGTAGTATTGTTTTATCTGTCAACGAATTAAAGAAATAACAAATGCTATTCAAGCATTTCGTAAGATAAATCATCTTTCTAAAATTTCATTTTAGGTATGACTCAATGCAAAGTCTAATATGTTGACTAGGCCCGATAGTACAAGGCTAGCCTTTTCCGATATCACGTGGTTTCGGCGAATAACCAACTTTTCAATAGGTAGTGCGGTCGTACCTCACATCCAAACGTAAATATCACCATATCTACAATATGGTAGTATAGGTCCGAGGAAACTTGGGCTACCATTATTTGACATACAACTTTATATTATAAATCTTACAAAGCAAATCCTTGTTTTGAAAATTCTCCTTTGTTCTGACCGACGTGGGGAACAAATGCATCTTGTGGGATTTACGCTATTAGCTCCAAAGAGATTGGACATCATCCAATCATTCAGATTATAAAAAATACGTATGATAGCGTAAATAAATGCTGACTGGTGACAACTGACAACTGAAACTTTACTAGCCATTGGACGATTAAAATTATGAAAACCGACAGTCCGACTGTAAATTTACTAGCCTCAGTCTAGTGGACTACCGCAATGTTTCCCTACCAGTATAGATAGTCATCTTAACGTATTTATAATTCAGACTTATTTAGAACATGTTTAAAGCCAACTTGTTAACTTGCAAAATGCTACAAAATATAGGCGAAATGATGCATATTTGCCCAGTATCTTACTCTGCCTTTCTCTAGATGGAAGCAGACTGGAGTGTATTCTTCAAACCCCGTGACATTGTGGGCAAGCCATGAAGCAACCGAGTTAAAGTGAACATTCAAAATCAGTAAGGTACTTAAGTAATACATGTGGAAACGTTTGGAATGTAGTGGTGTAAATGAGTGACTAAATGGGCAGATAGTGCAGAAAAATTAGAACGGCATCATCGAAGGGTCAGATTGTGCACTGCCAGAATTATTTACCATTTGTCAATTTGGAGTAGAGGCTGGTGTGATCATTTTTCTACCCCTTTCAACTGATATAAGAAAGTGCCTGTGATTCTGTCTCCCCCTTTCGACTGATATTAGCAAGTGCCTGTAATTCTTTTTCAGGGCACCGCCCAAACAGCCCAATATTAAATATCTAGGTTACATTTAACATGAAAGCCTAGTGAATTGTGCAGTTCGTAGCGTAAAGAAGACTCTTCTAGTTGGCTTCTGCCCTTAAGTTGACATTTAAAGTGTGATGGAACGGTTTGCCAACGACTTATCGCCGTCTGTGGTTCCTTTTTAACGCAGCTCAAGACAATCCTTTGTCAAATTACGTTCCTGCAGATGATGGTAGAACGAAATAAAATTCTCCTAATGACTCCATCAATAACTTTGACCAGGGTATAACAGCATGCTCATGCGTAAAGCTAACTCGGCATCAAGTAATTATTGTTTGTCCCATTCTGATTAGGGCACAGCTGTGCTTCTCTTGTAGCATATTTGCATAGCGAATTGCGCTGGAATCTCGAATCAATAACGTCGCCGTCTTTAATTTTTGGCGAGAATTGTTTGATACTGGTTGAGGACAATCTACCGTATTTGTAAGTATTGTATCACTTGCCCTGCTAACAGCTTGGTCTTGGATCTGCCCCATATTATCCCGCTGCAGATCAGGGTCTCGGTTCGTAAGTAAAACATATTCTGAACGGTCAGTGCGTATCTTATATTTTACGGCATGACTGGATGTGTTATTCGAAGTTTAATACAAAGTTTACACGGACCATGTCGAATTTCTCAGCTCAAAGTTCCTGCATTTCATTAACATGCGGACAATACTATGTTTCTCCGAGCAAAGTCCCAGCATTTCATTAACACAAAGACCATAGGGTATGTCTCAGAGCAAAGACCCGCCTTTAATCAACAATTAATCCAAATTACAGTTTATCTACTAATTTTTATTTTCTTTTTAAAGTTTTATGAATGCATTGTTAGCCTCATTGTTTTGTTTTATTTTGTTTCCATTTTTGGACATCATCCAAGTAAATTATGAGTTAAGACTGAAAAATTGTTAAAACTACGTTAAAAATCCAAACACACACACACACACACACACACACACACACACACACACACACACAATTTAAGATGGTGAGATGGTTCAACCAAATTCAGCGCCCATCTCATAGTGTATATTAAGATATGCTCAAAAGGTTTAGTAGTAGTTTAATGAGTTATAAAACATCGTTGGTTAAAATGTTTTGAGAAGTATACAAGCAATTATACGGAAGATTTGTTTACACGTCCAAGTTCATACCCTCTTTGTATATCTAATGTGAATATTGCTATTGAATGGTTCAATTTTAACTCAATATTATTCATAATGTTTAATAATTCTCTCGAGTGTTGCTAAACATATTGGATTTAATATTTGTTTAATCAGTGTTTGTTTTGTTTTAATCAGCTGGCAATTCTAAAGAAAAACCATAAAATATGCTATTATATTTTTTTTTTCTCCAAATGACTATAGGGTAATGATTCCTACGTCGAAGAATGCCTCATATTGTGAAAATGGTTAGCATAATATGTTCGTGATTAGTTGCTTTGAGTGTGTTAGCAGATACTTTTCGCAATCATTGGCTGATTTTCAAGTTTAATTCTTATTCTATGTCCACATATCAAAGTAGACTCCTTGGAAACTAAGTTAGATGTTCTTCAAAGTATCCTCGTTAGTCATTCACTATGATAGTCTATATGATAACGGAATTTGTTTTAAAATCCTCACACATTCAGTGGCATAATAAATAAAAATGAAATAATGACTATTACATCATCATGTCCTTCTTTGCGAGCATAGGTTGGTCAGGCTATTTAATGCCAGTACATTGCGAGTATAGGTAGGTCCAGCTATTTAATGCCAGTACATTGCGAGTATAGGTAGGTCAAACTATTTAATGCCAGTATATTGCGAGTATAGGTAGGTCAGGCTATTGATAACGCGAGTACACTTCGATTGTAGTTAGGTCACTTATCCAAGTAATCCTTAAGGATGTAAACCATAGCGGTTTCGAGAGATCGTAAACGGCTAGAGTAAATCACTCTTGGGAGAGGATGTAATAAAACTTTTTGCGTAGCAAAACAACGACAACAACTTTACTGCTGATACAGAATCTTGCATCATCAGTGTTTGGAATCTGTTTGGGAGATATTTTCGCAATAGCCTTATTTGTTTCAATTTTATTTCTTTTCACGTTCATTAATTATTGTCCTTTGCAACTACTGTTACCAAACTTTATTTTAATTGTGTACTTATTGGAATCGACCAGGCAGATGTATTGTCGCTTAAAAATTAGCGGCTAAAGATTTATCTCCTTGAACTTTGGCAGATAGAGTACACGGATCCTTTACTTTGAAAATCCATCCCTAAATAGGTATAACATCCCCTGGGCAATATTCAATTTCCGACGTCACAATGTCGCTTTATACGACATTTGCCCAGTACATAGTTGGCCTAATTGGCAGGAACCATCGCGCTTCGCACGTAGAATTTAAATATTCAAGTCGGAAGGAAGATTTCTCATAGACAAGTCTGGAATGACGTGCAAACGCGGCATGTTTTCCTCATACAAGAACTTTTTGTCTGCAGACTATTTTTAAGAATGTTCGAGACCTGGCCAATTCAAGTCTGAAGATATTTATTTGATTCGCTGAATGCGTTGTATGCGTGTTTAATATTCCATATATGAAATTATGCAAATCCAAGGAACGTCTTGGGGTAACAAATTGCACTAACGAGATTGAAAAAGCGTGTACGGCTGGTTTATAGAGTTTATAGACTTGTTCACAAATAACCCAAGTTACACAATGGAAGACTCGACAACAATGGGTTTGATTTTCTTTTGACGTTGGATGAGCTACTGGAATTAATTTCCTTCAAGTCTCAGAAAGGCAAAATATGTTTTAGAAGCTAATTATCAAGAAACGCACTTTTTTAGACAAGTTTAACAATTATTCAGCTAATAGTTGGAGAAAAGGCGAAAAGACGTACATTTGCCATGCAATGTAATAATAAAATCATTAGTAACATAATTGACCTGAACTTAAATCTGTATTAAATCTGTATTAAATGTGTATTAAATCTGTATTCAACGAATCTTCTGAAATAAGATAATTTAATTCGCAATGTTCTCATGCGCACAGCTAGCCTACCACCTCTTTGATTAGTGCTGGTGTGTGATGAAAAGGTATTCCCTATCGGGACCACGTGTATGCTGCATTCCTAGATATTGTAAAGAGAAAACACAATTATTCTTTAATTTCTTTTTGAAATCACAATATTCGAGTAACTTAGATCACATCCTTCAATAAAATAATGATGCCATGTGTACATTTATCTATATTGACAGAAACTTTATACTCGTGAAGGGTTCTAATGATTTGTCACAAAACATATTCCTTTAGTAAGGTTTGAATAATAAATTAAAGAAATTAATTAATCAATTTATTAAGAGTAAATAGTTATTCTTTAAAATGTTAAATGAAAAATATGTTCACAGAAATTTATGTTTTCGGAAACATTTAAAAATAAACAAGTAACAATTCTTATTTATATCACTTAAGAAACATTTAATTATTCTTAAGTACATATTCCTGTTAGCAATGACGGTTAATAATCATAAATTATATAATGCATTATAGGAATAATTCACGGTTTGATACGTGCATACGTTTGCAGGAGCACGAGAACAAAGCAAGTTCGAGCTCGAGGGCGAACCCCGGGGGTTCAGTGTTTTCATACGATCTGGCATACCTAATACACACAGCCAAAACGTATTATCGTTATTCTTAGAAGATCAATTATTAGGTACACAAATTATGTACCAAATACGTATAAAAAGGAGGTTTTCAATGGAAAAACTCTGTACTCAATAAACTAGTGCATTTCTATCTTTGAATACAGCCGACGTTACAAAATTTTCAAAACCAACTAGATTATGTAAAAGTGCGCAGAGTACTAGATATTGACGTTTTCGACTTGTGACAACGTTAATTTAGAAGCTATTCGCAAAAGAACGCGTTTAATGTTTCCCGAAGTCACTTAAAAATGTTAAACCATCTCCAACTGTGGAGAGAGAGAGAGAGAGAGAGAGAGAGAGAGAGAGAGAGAGAGAATACCAATCACTCAAGTCTGTCGCCAGACTGTGGTCTTACGAGAATCGAAAGTGTGACACGAGATAAAGAAAAATGGCGGAGAATGCAGTCACACGCTCGAGTAAACTATGCAACAAACAACCATACCAAAAGTATTATGATACTTTTATGGAATTAAATGCACAAATTCGGTAAAAACAACTAAAAATAAACTTTACATCTGATGCCATGCTTGAAAAAGGAAACATTGGCATGTCCCGGACAATATCATGTCTTCTCTGTTGAGGCGCCGGTAAAGAACGCTCCGATTACCGTGTTCTCGCTTATAAGTCAAGTCAAACTGCAAACAACAAAGATCATAATCTGACGTAGCATAATGTGCCTGCAGATTAAGGTATATGTTGTTTGTGCTACTGGTTACACCTAACAAACTGCTCAGACCCAGATCTGCCGGCGCGTTACGCGACGGCAGCTCTGGATCTGTGCACCTGGACGTCTATACGCGAATATAGACGGTATGTGTGAATATACTGCATACACATGGTGTCACTGGGTAAGCAAGGTACATGGCAGCTACTGTGCTAATTCTGTGGTGATTGTCCCAAAGGTTTGCCTTACTGATTCTGCCTTTTTCTGAGAAGTCTTTCTAATGAGAGTGTTCTTATTCAGGGAGTAGCGTGCGGCTTTATTAATGTTCTTCTTCATTGTGTAAATTTGTCATGAGACTTAGTTTCAGGACCCGTGACAGTCGTGACAATGTCCTCTTAACCCATCGAGGGTATTCATTTATTACCAGGCAATGAGTTAGCTGAAGAAAAGGTTGAGGTTAATCCACTTGTAGCTGACATGCCTTCCTTGGATCAGAAAGTCAGTCCTATTCAAAAACAAATCCCTGATTTATACCCAGCTTGTGCAGTTACTAGAGCCATGGCAAAGAAAGCTCTTGAGAATGATGTTGATCAGGAAAGTGTTCCTTCAGCTGACACATGTATTGGTAAGGTTTTTGATGAGGTCACTTTTACAAGGTTTGATCAATCATAAGGTATTGATCACAATGATCCTCTTTTAACTACTCATTCTCTTTATTCTAATCATGGTGACAAACTACAAACACTTGTCGTTCAACAGGAAAAAGATCCTGAAATATCCTATCGTATAGATAGGAAATTATCTATCATTCTCTGGAAATACAAAGTGTTGTATAATATTCTTGGAAAGAAGCACTAACTGGGAATTATAGTAAATTCAGAGAAGGAATCCTTGGCACATCAGTACACTTCAGGTCGTTGGTACATTACTATGTTACAGACTACAAGAAACTACAGGTACACCAAAACTTTCAGCATTGGAAATTATTCAGGACGTATGTTAGTAATTTTAGGATTATTTGGGATTCAATTCTCAATACCGTAAACTCTTCTCTTTTTTTTACGTTTGCACTATTTATGATAGGGAAATAAATTATTTGTTGAAGTTTGCAAAAGCATGTTGGCTTTTGCTTTTTTCTGTTACTTATTTTAAGACTATAGAGTCGTAATATTGCTCACAATCAAAACAACAAATAGTTATTATTGATTTTTTTTTGTACTTCCGCCTTCAAAATATTTTTACAAGTCCACAAGCGTTCCAAATCTCCAGATAACAGCTGAATACTAAATAGAAATATCAGAATTTCTGACCAAAAAGTTTTTTGATAGAACTGAATCAGAGAACCAAAATGTCGGTCGAACTCAAACGCACAATGTTATTGCTATTATGGGTTTTAACTGATGGAGGAGGAAAACCTCGGTAAGAACTACCATCCCACGAGAAGCTACTGGCAAGCTTTCTCACATAACCACATTGGCCTAGCCCGTGACTCGAACCTACACAGAGAGAGGTGAGATGGCAGTGATCGGTAAAAAGCAAGAGCTTTAGACCACTCAGCCACCTGCCCCTCTCCCCATACATAAAGTGGCTGAGTAATGTAGATGAGATTTAGTGTTGTAGATAATGATACGAGTCTAACAGTTAGCGTTAAATTGCTTTGTTAATGAACATGTTACTGCAGAATGATTGACAATGTATGCCAACGCATTTTATATCTTATCGTATGTAAATATCAGTCATTGATACTAAATATTTTGTTTACCGATCATACAAGTGCATCAGTGCCTCCAACACGAAGGAGGTAGAACCTCTATGTTCGTACAAAATAAAGAAATAATAAAGAATATTTATTCTCTGCTTCTCGACAAGTGAAAAGCTTCTTTCCCGTATAGTAGCTGAAACAGAAAAGACATTTGTGAAAAATATAATTGTCAGTTCTGTGGTATGGAATGTAGCTATGCGTGCTTACATACCTTTTCTGTAACAATCAAATCTAAAAGAGAATATATTTTGTTTTAAATAAAACAGCAATGTATAGCATGCTATGAAATAATAAATCATTTTCTGTATTATATATGGTATGTAAAAAGCTATACGTTGTCTTTGTGCATCGCTCAAATATACTTTGATAATGGCTAATATAGTGACGATTGTCATGGATGATTGCAAAGTTACCAATCTACGGACCACACTCTCTGTCAGTTCGTGTAAATTGCACGTATTTTGTGCTCACACACATGGTTATAAAGATGTATGAATGCAATGTTTCTCAGTCTTTTATTCTAATAGCCCAGACATTCATCTCTATAAAAGTGTTGCGTGTCTTACATAGAAGAAAATGACAGATTTTAGATCTCTGTGCTCCCTCAATAACATGTAAAGAGTGAAAATTTGATGTGCTTTCCGTTTTCTCGGCGTCTTTCCAGAAAGCCATTATTTATAACAATTTTAGATGTCACCGTAGAGCCTGTTTCCTCACCGGATTACTACGTTTCAGCAAAATTTATCATTGTGAAGGGTTGAGAGTTAGACAAGTATGTAATTACTGCAATGTGCCGCTGTAAAAGTGAAATAACGGTACATTCGTCAGGGTCATTAGGGTATGGTATATGGAAAACGGAGACAGTGATAGAATACAAATCCTGCCGGGTCTGAAAGACAGAGTTTAATCGAAACTGCAATATCTACATTTTACAGAAAGGCTATAATGAATAATAAAAAATCATGGACGTTTAGGATTCGAAGCTAAATAATTCTACCAATTTTTCACCTGATTCCTTTCTTTTCTATGTCTTTTTTTTTCATCAGATGTTTTTCTTTTTTCACATAAACATTATCCGAAGTAGTTTTCTCAGCGAAAGGATTTTATTATCTCTAATTATTCCATGTGATCAACAAAACCATCAGACATGTCATATACGTTAGCCACTCTCACTAGTATCCTGAGCTCTCCACTTCAAGTGTCGCTGTGGAAACACACACACACACACACACACACACACACACACACACACACACTTTTTTTTTTTTTTTTTTTATGTGTTTTGAGTAAAGCGCGTATGTTTCAAGTTTTTTATAATTAATAATTTTGTAAATTATAATTAATTTTAGTATAAATGAAGACCTTTATACAGACCTGTTTGGACTTTACTGCTCAGTCGAGAAAGTACTGAGAAGCCATGATGGCTTGCTTTTCACAGTTCTAGGTAGTACGTGCTTCGTCCAGTTTATAATATTTCCTGAGAGTCATGACCAGCTGACTTGAATACTGTAAGTGACAAAGTTAATAATAGAGTCTTGCTAGGAAGTAATTACTATTTTACAAGGTTCTTTGGAATTAATTTTCATTATTCCACAACCTTCTTATTTATGGGCTTGAAATATCATGCCCTTCCCACAAGATGGAAGTAACATTCTCGAAGACCTTATTAACATTCCTTGGCCCTTCAACCTGTCAGACGCAATCGATGTCTTATTTCTGAGCAAATCTTTTCAGGTATCAACTTGGTAATAACTAATGTCTTATTTTGATTTGTTTAGGATATTGGCTTTACGGTGTTCATTTTGGAGACTGCGTACTGTCCTCCCACAAGAGTTGTTGAATAAAATATAGTAGACAGAGACTTTCCAGAGAATCTCTTGTTCATATTTAATTGCTCCTTATTGATGTCTCGTGTTATTGTCGTCTTCTTTCCTGCAGGTTTATGTCTTTTTGCTTGTTTCTTTATTTTTTGTCCTTTCTTTTGTTTGTAAAGTTTACGATGGCTTACCTCGTTAGAATTGCAGATGAAAAGTCCCCGTGTTGACCATGGCTGCACCTTATGATTTGGTTAGAATGTTTCGTATGAAAGCAACCAGAAGTGCATCAAATATTTACTTAATTCAAAAGACTGAAGTGAAAATTTTTATCTGAAAAAACTTGTTGTTGCATATGAAATGACATTTGAATAATGCCCTTTGAGTTCCCTTTTTAGTATACTAGTAACTTTAGTTCCAAAACAAAGAACAAACTTGTTAATCTTAGTGTGCCGTTATCAACTCCTCTTCATCCATTACAACAAAGTACCCACATCTGAGAATCACCGTTGTAATTGCAGAAATGAACCCAACAGAACACAAAATGGTTGAAAGAATTTTCCAATCGCTCGCCAGGTTGAATAATGCAAATGAAAATTTAATCCCTTAAGAAATATTTTCTTTGGGGACAGAACCCACCATTACGTTTTTGAATATGAAAAGGTCTAAAAAATGTTAACTTTATTTCCCGATTTACACTAAGAAACTGTTGATATACTGATTATTTTATGCACGAGTTTTTAACATTTCTCCCACTAAGAGCTATATATATCAGACACGTTGAAACTCAACTCTTCTCGCCGTACTCCCTGTGACCTTTTATGTTTTAAGTCAAGAGTTTGAATCGAATTGACCGTAAAATAATTTTTTGTAGTGCAAAAAGAGGGTATTCTGGTTATAATAATTCACTAAAGATACTGGACGAGATTTTATCTCCGCTAAAGAAGTGTGATGAGAAAATATTCAAAACTCAACAGAGTTAGGAAATGTAAGTTTTCTAGATTTCATCAGTGACGTTTTCCCAGCCTTACATGTATTGGTTAGAACACATTAGTTCACTTGCATTTTCATAGTACCATTATTTTGTTGTACCACATGCATGAAAATATTTTTTAAAATATTTAAACATTAGAACTAAAGGTTCATTTGTTTTAAATGCAATAAATGAAATAGATGATATGAAATACAAATTATATGGTGCGTATGTAGGTTGAAGATCGCTTATACAATCGTACCGGTCTTATACAAATATGATTGATTTAGCTTTTCAATTTATATTATGTAATCAGTCTGACTAAAATCGGAATCTGTTCATAATAAGTAAATCTAATAGGTACCGCTTACAGTTCAATGTTTTGGTTATCGCTGGAATTCCTGCTCCACTTATTTTGGGAAACCTGTTAGAATAGATGCATTTCGCATTAGGCAAAGTTATCGGAAAAAAAACTTATGTTTTGAATGATGTTTTTCACTTCTGTAAATATGAAAGCTATAACATGACTGGTGCATAGAAATGTTATCATAACAATACCCCATATCAGTGCATGTCAGATCTCCGTTATATCAGGGATACCAATTTTAATCACACTACTCATCTAATTCGATGATTTAACAAAGAGATTTTTGTTGCAAGTATGTCACAGCAATTATACAACCGTCTATAATAAAAGTATCATGAAACGTCTCAGATAAAGTTACAAAAACATTATTTTCTCATTTCTTTTCTCTATTATCCACAATTTAAAATATATGATAATCACACTGTCAGTTTTTCAGACTGTGTGGTACAACCCCCCGTCAATCATCGCAAATGAAATCCATTGTAATTCGTCAGAAAGTTATTTAGAAACCAAATTTGTATTTAGCACAGCGATTGAGAGTTTAGGTCAAAAACCATTCAAGGAAGATACTCTCCTGGGAAGCTATATATCAAATGATCGCCTTTGTTCACTATTTATACCTAAATATTTTTTTATTTCCTACATGAATTACAAACCAATTATTTGTTGATATTAAAGGAATTGTCAGTCACTTCGGTGCTATAATCGAAGGAAGGAGAATAGAAACAGAAATGTTAGAATGAACCCGTAATGAGTTAACATGCAAAGTTTGAATGGAGCATCCATGTCAATTTATATAAAATAAAATCACAATTATTTTAACCGAAAGCAAACTATGCCAATATATTAATTTCTGCAACTGGATAGGTTTTAAACCCTGTAACAATAAAGAACTACACAGAAACTGAAATACACCTTTGGAATTTCCAAAAATAATTTTTGAACCGATATTTTGTGTTCATGAACATAATTTGTGTTACCTCTTGATGATTCTTTTCATCATTTATTGCAGGCTTGTAAATGGGGTTAGGGTAGGTAATGTAAACAAGTTTGCCTAGAAAAAGATAGCCAGTATGTACAATTTACCACCCCACCTCCACCACCACCACCCCCACACACCTTATTTCGCCTGTACGTATTTTCAGGAAAATGAAAGCTTTCGAAAAGATGTTTTGCGAAAGAGAGTTCTAGATTATTTTATGTTTTATATAAATAAGAAATAGGAGAAACAAGAAGAATTTTTTAAAATCTGATTTAAAATTGCATGTGATAAGAAGTTAAACATCTTATACATCGAGCTCCTATATGGTTCATACATTAGTCTTAAGGTAGAGGAAGCCGGAGACCAAAGAAGAAACCACCGAATACTTATTCCTGTAGATGCCGGTACAGAGGATTCGATTATCGAAGAACATATGTGCAATGTGCGCGTTACCGCTAAACAAAATCCTGGCCTCAGGAGGTTTTAGTACCAGTGGATGCTATTTTTGGATACTTTTAGCAAATGCAATAGAAGGAATGTCTCGTCAAAGCAAACCAATTCCAAGAAAGTACAGCGTGAGTCTACTGTAACAAATTAAAATCTGTTCCTACTCGAATATTGTGAAATTAATTTTCACGCCTCTGGCGATGGAAATTGACTTTATACACACAGTCCAATATGGAGTATTGCATGTGAATGGGCAATACCTCATCAATTATTTTCTTCACTGGGTTTGAATTTCGAAAGTACTCTCTTTTCATTGCAGTATTTCATATTTGCCAGTGATAAAGTAAGTGGGGTTCTAGAGGGAAAATAATCATATTTATGCTAGCCACCTTGTCACAAAGACACCAGATAATCAAGAATTTTTATGTCAAAGCACAAACGATAGCTTTAAATTGCCCATCATTTTATATCAATGTTTTGCAGACTGGGCATTAATGATGCTTCCTGCATGGGACTAGAAATAGCTACATTTTGGGAAAAATCCTGAATTTGAAAGTCAATAGAGGAGACAATGCTTTCCGCTCAGTTTGACGTTAAAATATGTTTAAAAACAAGGTGAGTACGTGCTGACGACACAATTTAAGTCCAACCAAGGTGGAAATGTCAAAACAATAAAAGTGAAAACATTCGTTTGAGAATAATCCACGACGAAAAGCATTTTCCTGCCAACAAAACTTTTATGTGTCAGAAATAAAACCAACAAAATACAAATAATGGTCAGTTACGTCCATATTTCCTGAAGAAAAGAAAAGGCATTTTGTTTTTCATCCAATCGAGTGAAAGTTAGGAACTTGCTGAGAAATGCGGGAATTTCTTAACCCTACAAGTATGTATTCGTCCTGGTTACTAGTGTTGAAACAAATATTCGAATAAGTCAAAATGGGCAAACTTTTTAATAACATATTTACAGAAAATTTTCCAAATTAAATCAATGAATTTTCCAGAGCATGCATTGCATTCAATGCTTGTTCTGCTATTGGTTCTTCTTTTCCCCTCGATGAGAAAAAACTATTAAATACTTATAATGAGAACTGACCTTAAGTTTCTTGTCCCCAAAATACAAGTTTTCATAAACTTTTAGAGTACTACCATTTAGAAAAACCACTACCTCGGTTTTATCACGATTTATCTTAAATTTCCAGTAGTCACAATGCGAAATAAATCTGCCTAATATATGTTGCATTTCAGTTGCTGAATCCGCCAGTAATACAAGATAATCTGCATAAAATAGAAGAAAAAGCTTGAAAACATTTTCTATGTCAATACCACATTTACCATGAAAAAGTGTACTTTACAGGTCATTCAGAAATGGTGAGAAAATCAGTTGACAATATGCAGTCCTGTATAACACCTACTGGACACTGAAAGATATCACTTAATCCACTCGAGGTTCTTACACAAGTTCCTATGTGCAACATTTTCAGCATCCTTGTACTCAAGTTACACACATTCAGCTTATACCATAGAGCTTTCGTACCAATTCTATCAAAAGCCTTCTCAAATAAATGCACAATAAAATCTGCCCTTTTCTTCCCCAGATCTTTCCAAATAAGTGTATTCAAAACATATAAGTTATCTACAGTATTGCAACCTCTTCTAAATCCCATTTGTTCTTAGAATAGTAAATGGTTTTCTTCTACCCACTGTGTGAGCCTTTCTTTCAGAATATAAAATCTTTACTCAGAACTTGTAACAGACTTATTCCTCTGTAATTATTCTGATTCAAGAAAACCCAGTCAGTATGGGTATGCTCATTTAGAACTTTGGAAAGTATGAGACATGAAATATTGCATAAAACAGATATAGTAGTAGTTGTGTATTTTTCAAGGGCTTTCAAAATTTCACAACTATACCATCACATCCTGAAGCTTTTCCTGATTTCTTGTTATTTATTGCTTTCCTTATCTTCTGTAATACGTGCATCAATGTCGTCCATGTTGTATTACTCAAGGAGCACAATGTTTCAAAAGATTCAGGGTTAGGAGGATTAAATACATTCTGAAAATGCTCAAAAGTCCATGTTTGAACTCTGTTGTTTGCCATGCCATGATCTCAATCTAAGTAAATTCCAAAATGATAAATAATCTTTATTATTAAAAGAGAGACTGCCTATTTTTTAAATGTAGATTCATCTTAAACTCTCTTTTCTGCAGTTAGCATATTGTAACTATTTAAGACAGTGATAAGTTTCCATATTTTGGGCAGATCAGTTACACATAAAGCTTCTTAGAGCTTTTACTGCCATGCTTGTAGCATTTCCACAGTCCTTATCAAATCACTCCTGTTTTTTTTTTTTTTCTACCGACACAGACCCATGCAAAGCGGACTTTTTGACCAGTCTCTTCATACCAGATTTATCTGCAACTGATTTAATGATTTGTACTAAAGAGTCTACTGCTCTATAAAAGCTCCCATGTCAATCATGTCAAAATATTGATCACTAAGGGAAAATGAAAATAGGTAATGAAAGCATTAGTAAAACTGGGTTTCATGCTCCCGCAACAACAAAAATTTGTGTTGTTCTGACTTCCCATCCTCCTCCTTACTTTCTCCCACTGAGTTACTCCTGACATATATATATATATATATATATATATATATATATATATATGTATATATATATATATATATATATATATATATATATATATATATATATATATACACCGATTGGCAACTCTCTATCACATCAATTCTTTGATTACATCAAACAATTGACTGTCTGCCAAGAAATAGCTGAATTAATAGAATAACATGTAAAGCTTCCAATGTGTTTTGTCCACTCCAGACCTTCAGTTAACTATTCTAAGTCCAATAGCCTATCATATGCTGAAAATAACGTTAAACCCACAACAACAGCAACAACAACAACAACATAATTTGAGGTGTACATATTGCCTGCCCTTAGTTTCACTTATTGACATTTGCTGTAGCAGCCAGGTTGTATTAATAAAGCAGTAGCCGTAACTGCTTTTGTGGTAGCGTTGTTGAGCAAGGTATACTTTGATTCACTTGTACTGGAATAGTGACTTATGGAAAATCACTTGTCCTATAGAATGTATCAGCAGTCCATGGCTTTAAGTATTGGAAACATGTATAAAAAAAATGAGTTGATAATATAAATTAAGTTTTTTGTAATATTCAAGTGTTTTATTCTACCGGCTAACCTTGTGAATGTACACAAATATTTGTATTCATTCTTACTATATCTGGTATTTACAGTTAGGAGCTGTTCTAAAATAAATATTTAATCAGGATCAGAAGATCTGGTATTAATATTTCAACTAAATTGTATGATTACATAGCGCGCATAATTCTCATATATTTTCTGGACTGTAGACGCATGACTATTATTGTGAAATTCTAATGCTGTAAAATGTATTCGGTAAATAAATCTTTTGATCCATTACCCAAATAGTGTTCTAATAATTTTCCTAATTACAAAAGGTTTAATAACATGCCATGTTATACATCTTTTAATGTCACGCTACAAATTAGGTTGCACAATATCTACTTCATTTGCATATCCTGCAGATGTATATCGTGTTGTAAGATTTAAGATTGTGATGAAATTATTTTTCAAGTTTAACGCCATTATAGGACATACAAGGCGATCAGTATATTTGGTGGAGAAAGAATCCGGGAAAACCCCATTGAAGAACCACAAACCCACATGACGCTATTGGCGTGCTCTCTAACATATTCACAATGGCTGAGCCAAGACTCGAACACACGCTGATTCAGAAGTGTGTGACATGTAATGGGGGGCGGCCTACCTTGGCATTAGGACGAAAGTTGCATAAACTATTTTAATTTCATAAAATTGTACGCGGCGGACTTATCTCCTTATCTTCCTGATTATTGGTTGGTAAGACAAACGGGTATAATCTTAGAAATATGAATACTTTTATTAGAATTAATACTAGACTCAAAATAAGTAGAATAGATTCTTACATTCTAATATTCATGTCTGGATTTCACTCCCAGATTCAATAAAAGGTGAAAGTAATTATTCTATCTTTCAGAAGTAAAATCGGTGCAAAGGCAATAAAAAATGCCTGCTCATTTCTTGGTTGGTAATAAGTAATTATCTATTCTGTATAATGCAATTATAAATAATTGAAATGATTTACATAATGATTTATATTCTGATCGAGTGATAGATAATCCATTGTGTGCTTTTGATGATGATATAGAAAATACATGCCATTAATACATATTTGCAAACACTGTATGTAAAAGTGAAAGAAATTGGTTCAAGGGCTAAATCATCTCTATATACTGCCGACAACAAATATTTTGTTATATGGATTTTACTGCTATTGTTAATATTTGCTTATTTCGCTTATTTCAAACATACATTAAAGATACGAAATGATTTCTAGAATAAAGAGTATCTAAAGACTGATTTCTCAACTCCGTTACTGCCATTCTGATAAACAAGACATGATGTTCTTCATTCGTAGTTATTTAATGTCCTTTTGGTGTATTACTCTTGTCCAATATCTGCCACCATCATTAATTTATTCTTCTATAATTCACGTAATCTCTCTCTCATCCCTAAAATTCCATGAATCATTTATGATTACATATAAATTGTATGAAACTATATCAATTTTGTGTCCGTTATCAGTGTAAATTTCATAGCCCGGGAAGGGCTTATTCTAAGTCGTGAGAACCCCAATTGTCGACATATATGGCAAACAAACCATTAAAGCATCTAAAGCATTAAAGTGTTATTTTGTAATAACGTTTTATCAGGTAAATTAGAATTACCACAGCCACGACTTTGGGGACCACTGCTTTTCAGATTTAGTGATGTACTTGCTCACGCTATGTACATTCCACAGAATTGTGCCAGCTAGCATCTGTGAAGGACTCATGGTACCAATTCATTTCCCAGAGTAAACCTATGGAAACATCATGATATTAAAAATTCAATAACTTTTAGTTTCTAAATGCTCATCATTTATGTTTCGGAATAGACCCATCCTTGGCGCAAGCTTCTTGTATGAAGAAAAACCCAACGACTCTGGTGTTAATTTCAGGTCTAAAAGTGTTTCATTTCCCAATGAAATATTTTCTGAGGACTGACAAAGATATTCCTTTGGTTTATTATCCACACACGTACAGATAATTTCGTATATATAGTAACTTAATTTTTATTACATACCCGTTTACACTTACATGGCTGATGTTGCGTTAGATACAGATGTTCAATGTGTAATTCCGTGCCGCACACCCAGGCTAGAACTACTTTTACAATTTAAATTGTTAAATAATAGTCCGCTTATAAATTAACAGGAATTATTTATTACTATACGTTTTAAATTACTAAAAAATGCAAACACCGTTTGTATTTTTAAGAAATGCAGTTATATTTTATGAAAATGGCCGCTTTTGGCGCTGGTGATATTGGGAGAGTACGGTAAAAACTGGTGACAGGCAGATTAGGTATTTTACGGTATCTATGCCGAGAAATTCGAATTTATTGAGGTGGATTACAATACATTGAACAGAATATTTAACGGTGAGTTATTACATGAAACTGGTGTGCGAAGTGGCATTGAACGAGTGAGAGAGACAGACAGACAGACAGACAGAGAAAGATAGAGGGTGTGTTTTGCCGCTGAAATCTTGTATTGAAATGTTTAAAAAATCCAAACAAAGTAAGAAAGACTCATGAAATTATATCAAGTTTCAAGGCATAGTTAGAAATGCCCCACGTTAGGACAAAACTTTACCACTGTTTAATTCCCAAGATATTCCACAATGTAAATCATCTAACCTACCAAACATACTTAAAATCCATTGAAGCTTCAGAGTTTCAAACGTATGGTATTCTGAAATATATTTTTGTAAGGAACAAGTTGAAGTGGAGGGACTTACATTTTGTCTATTAACAGAATAACAATACTGAGAAATCCAATTTGTTTTGTAAATCTGAGATTTGCAACATAAAGGTACAAGTATCACAGAGAACAGCAGTTATATTGTTTGTGACCCAAATTAAAAGTATTACATCCGTTATGTACATTGTTATCACAATCACTGGGAATCCTGCTCTGGTGGCCTAAGTGGTTAGAGCTTCCGCCTCAGATGCGGGAGGTCGCGGGTTAGAACCCCCGTCGAGTCATACGAAAGACATAAAAATGGTACTCACAACTGCCTCGCTAGGCGCTCAGCATTAAGAGGTTAGTGTTAGGACTGATCGACGTGGTGTAAGGATAATGTGGCTGGGTGAGACATGATGCTACATGTCTGCGGTATGATCATCACTATAAACTGCCACAATGTAGACATCGTAGCGATATGACCGAAAAATTTTTAAAGCTATGTTAAATATCCAAATCACACACACACACACATCAATGTCACTGTGGGACAATGAGACAAATATATTTATACATTTTAAATTCTTGCGACTATTTAACTAAGTAGATAATAGAGAGAAGAAAACAGATCAATACTGTAATATTGTTTAGAATTTTCTTTAAAATATATCCACATGAATATCAAATATCTAGTCAGCACTTTAGAAAGAGACAGGGTATTTGATATTCTATTTCTATTCTTAAATTATCACTTTAAGTTTAATTCATCAATAATTTCTTTTATAAATAGAAAACAAAAAATAAATAATTTGAATGTGTTGTAAATGCATGAATTTTATGTATAAATTTGAATTTTTTTAATTACTGTTAGTCTGTAAGATTTGCCTTGAAATCTACTTGGAAGCACACTACATGTTCAGTAAACAGAGCGTGAAAGGGTCCATTTACTGGCCCAAAACGTATGTTCCATGTGAGAAGTAAGGAAAAAAATTCACTTGCTTGTGGCTGCAGATTAAATCCATTCATATGTCGCATACAGCATTTTTAAAAATTCAAAGCGAAAGAGTAAATCAATATTTTAAAAATGGACAGACCTATGATTTATTTTGCTAAAATTTTACTTTCTCGTTATATACCAAATGTTGGGCAGCCAAATAGATATATGTTCTGATTTATCTTCACCCATTTCTGGACTGGTTCCTATTTTCCAAATAATTAGTACCGTGAGTCCAGAAAAGCGCTCTTTGATATTAACTGCCCAGCGAGGCTGAGTTGCACACAACAAAGAGTCAATACTTTGTTCGTGACAATGGAGCCGAAATTTGTACATATATTTGCTAGGAACATCTTAAAGTGCTAGTGGCAGAGGAAAGGTCTTCTAATAACTTCCATTGAAAGTCCTCACGTTTAATGTCATTGTTTTTTGTGATTACCCTGTAATTTTAACTAAACCTCATTTAATGTCTTTTGTGCAAAACGTACAGTATACAAGCAATAAAAAGGTATTGATGTCATTTTCAAGTTTGCACGTTCTCAATCATATGGTTGCCGTCTAGTCAATAGTTTCGCTTACATATGACAAACGTAGTGGCATTTTACTCCCAGAGTAAGTATGCATGTCAGCTCGATAGCCTTATTGGCGTGAATAAAAAATGAACCAGTCTACGACTGGCATCTGCTATACGAACTGTGACTGCCATAAAAAGCCTACACTGACAATAGAAACAGTTTATTTTACATCGGCATGTCAGTTTGTCACATAGACCAATGAACTGAGTTTTTTTTATATGGATTTTGGGTACTATTGTGTCAAAATGGGTAAAATAATTTTTGAAATTAACTTGAATCAATAATTGATACGTAAATATGATTTATCATATTAGTTATTAGCATCAGTTTTCTCTTACAGAATATTTCAGTGTTTGTTTAGTAAAGTTTGTTACTGCAACACATATGTTCCATATATTCAAATCGTCTTCGATGGTATTGCGTTCGGCTGATAAAGTGACGGTTTACTATACCAGATAAGTGACATTAATCCACAAAGGAAATGTATTTGTATTGTTTTATTGATGACTGGTGTGCATCAGAGACGCGCAATAAATTTTCTGCTTTGGTTTAGCAAAGCCCGCTTTAAGGTGTTTTGTCTGGTGAAGTAAGTGCTGTGAAGTCAAACGATAATAAAATATTATTATACCATAAAAGAAAAAGAAAATAAATTAGAAATAAAAATAATAATTCTGACTCTACAAAAGATGAGATTAAAGAGGCTTTAAAAATTAAAATTACAAATCTTGTGGAATATATTTGGCTGATATCTCTTTTAGAATAGATATACGGAAGAATTTTACCAGTGAATTGGAAACATTCTATTACGAAAGACGAAACAGAATGTTTCCACTTAATAAATGAAATGTTAATGACAATACAATGCTTCTATTTCACTTGTGAATTAATTCAGTGTATCAACTCAAAAACGTAGATTTTCTTTTGAATATATATTTTACAAAGGCAAAATTCGTCGATTTGTGTAGATTCTCCCGATTCTGTGTCAATGAGTATAAAAGCTGCATTACTACATCGATAAAACGAAGGCCCTAAATTTTACAATAATTTGAGACAGCAACATTTTATAAATTTAGCTTTGTATACATGGTGATTCAGATTATGTATTCATACGAAAATACAGAGATTTTTACTTCTGTTAAGGATGCGCTCTACAGTTTTGTATTTTGCGTAAGATTAGAATTGTTAAATAAAAAGAATTCCCCAGGTTTTCCTCATTTGCTGTCCTGGCTATTTAAAACAGACCGCGTATATCTTAGGTAAAAGAAGGTTTAATTCCCAATTGTTTGGTTTATGATTGATGGGTGTAAATTAGGTTACAGTGTATGCTTCTTGGCATTTCTCAGATCTGCCTTCACATGTGCTGCTATAAAAAATCTGCTAGCTCTGTTTGGTGTAAAATAAATTTGCTAGCTCTGTTTAGTATAAAAATTTTGTTAGCTCTGTTTGGTCATTTGCACTTCCGACTTCAAATGTAAATTGTAAAACAAAAAAAAAAAAAAAAAAAGAGCTCATAACGCTTATGTTCCTTATATATACTACTCTGGCAAAATTCGTGCTCCTTGTTTTAATAGCTGCTAAATGTAGTGTACTTTCGATTAATCCAGGCTGATATTTCGAGCACATGGGAGCAGCCATTTTGATCAGCTGTGTACTTAGGTCATGTACTGTTTCCACAAGTAGAATATGTAAGAAATTTCAGCCACAGTACACGAAAAAAAAAAGAAGAAAAAAACAGAGATAGACCAACATTCTCTCTATTGTGCATGATGCAACTGCAAACAACTTCACCTTACACCTGTCAGTCTCTCAGAAGTACTTGCTATCTGAAATCGCCACCTACCACATTACCTTTTGAGCGTCATCTTACAGATTTAATGCGCGGATTTATACTATTGTGGTGTGGTAATGTAAAACATCACCGAGCAGTTGTATCTGACAAACTTCAGTACGTAACATCGTTAAACAAATTTTGTAAAATGATTGTGAGTTCTCTTGTTAAGACTTTCATTCATTATTTTGTTTATCCTTAAATTTAAACATGAATTTTTATGTGGCCTTGGCAAGCTTTCAGTCTAGTTCGGTAGCAGACGTTGTATCCAATTTCAGACTGTCACTTAATTTCGGTATAAAAAAAACAATAATCAACGCCGAATGTATCTACCGTTTCAAACACGATTGTGCTGTGAGTTTAAATTAGTACTTAAAAATGTTTATTATTCTATTTAATCAATAGTTGATTTTATTTCCTTAAATATATGTACCGTTTGTTGAGTATTACAGGTATACAATAATGTATTGTGTGACACATAGCAACTTGCAGTTTATTTTTTGATGTTTCACGTTCGTGTTTAGGCATATCTTGCTGGTACCTCACTGACTGCATAAATGTACACTGGAGGGTCTAGAGCTGAAACATTTTAAGATCTGTATATATTGATGTGGAGAGAGGGAGGGAGAGAATGAGCAGAGGAAAAAATATGAAATAGGCCTAAATATGATAAGACAGGTTTGAATAACATAGGGCAGTTATTGTTCCTGAATGGAAAAGAAAGTAGTTCCAAGAGTGATATCACTACTGTGGCGATAAAGCTGGTATCTCTATTGTGGCAATATAATTTTCTCCTACTGATATATGTCAATATTTATCTATAAAAATATATAATAAAATGCGTTGCATGGCTTTTATAAAAGTATTTATTTGATATTTCAGGTGATAGGTTTGTTAAACTTTTCAATAAACCATTTTCATTCGGTCATTTCCCAAAGCATGGTTTGAGGGGACCAGCATACCGATTTTTAAGAATGAGGTCTAAGTAAATCAAACGATTATTGAGTGGCTGCTTAGGTAAACATTTTGCAAGTATATTGACAAACTGTTTGACAATTGTGCTGATACAATGATACATTTTTAGGTACACACAATTTACATTTAAGAAATATAATTCAGCTGTTCACTGTTATATTACAGAATATAACTGGAAGCATTTTCAGAATTTTGTAATGATTAGTCTTGGAGACGGTAGGGGGTATGTCGACGTTCTTGTTTTCTCTTTTTCTCGGGTACACAGAAGCAGTGTTACAGGACAATATAAATGATTGGATGTTATTGGAAAAAATTGCTGTATCTCTTGTCTTCTTCGCAAATGGTATGGCTTACTGCCAAAACCTCGCGAATAAGTTACAAAACATTCTACACATTATCGTTTGACAGAGAATAATATACATTGTCCATAAAAGCATTAAGTAAAATTGTTTGACGCTTTTGTAATCTTTTCTGTCGAATAAATCCAAAAAAGACTTATAGATTGTTTTAAACAACGATTGCTGATAGCTACTATGTCTAGTGGAAAATTAATATTGTACAAAGAGTTAAAAAAAAAAAAATCAACATGTGAATTATTGAAATACAATAAGAAATGAAAAAATAAAACCTATTTTGATATAATAAAACCTATTTTGATAAAGTAAATTAGATTTGCTTATGAGCTCAAGTTTAAACAGATAAAAATCTTGCAATACAAAAATATGAGTGGTTATGGTATTACAATCTTGCAAATTTATATATTTCAGAAACTGAAGATTAACATCATTTATTATATAATGCCTGCATTATATGTTTTGAGAAAGGAATACTCTTAGGTAAGATCAACCATTTTTAAGATTGTTAGAACTTTCAAGAGTTCTGAAATGTATTCTTTAAATTTAGGTAGCTATTTATTGGCAGGATGTAAACTGAGATTTAGTGATGTGTCTATCTTCTAAGTGATGAAATACAGTACGTAAAAGTGAAGCGTTATAAACTATTAAAATAAAACAACTGTCATTTTAATGTGCAGGTGCAATCTGTTGTGCGAAAAAGGTATGAATACGAGTTTAAATAGGCAATTTGATATCACATTTTACACGCAATAGATCACAGCACTGAGATAATATTGAGGTATTGCATTGTAATTATCTTGTTGCATGCATACTAAGCAAGATGCAACGAGTTTTACATTTTCCACATGCATTGGTACTTGCATGCAGTGCATGTGGCAGACAGCAGGATGTTATGTAATGGAGGCTGCCATAATGGTTTTCTTCTAGCAAACACAGTTCCATGAATGACAGTCATATTACACGCAACGCAGCCCCATGACTGGGAGTCATATTACACGAATACCTGTAACCCAATAACCATCAAACTTTCCATATTGAAAGTATGGTTATGGTCGATACTGAATAGTGAAGACAATTCCAAAATATTCCTGAAATGCATATTATGATATGACTTATTTACTTGTTTACATTTAATTCTTCTACGCTCTTCTTTCACCGCTTGAGGTTCTGTAAATCTTAATCCGCCGAAGTTTATATATTCGGGTATTATCAGTCCTTAGTTCGTAATACCCGTCGAAAGATAATGTCATTCATTAATATTTGAAAGTTAGGAACTCTCATATACACACGTTGATGATTTGGATGGCAATGAAAACAGTTTATTAAAAGGGCACTTAAAGTTTGTGATTCTAAACGAGGTTGCTAGTTTCTTTTTGTTTTCAGAGAAACAAAACGCCCCTAAGTACGTTTTAATGTATTGTGTTACATCAATCTTTCATCATTGTTGATGCGTTCCATCCAAGGGATTCTGTGCTTCTCGGAACAAAGCTGATTATACCGAGATGCGTTTATTTTTCCCTACACGATCAATGTTTTCTACCATTGCATTAGGCAGCATTAAATCAAAACAAAATCAGCAACTGGTAAATCCATGAGCGAAAGAGGTGGCGCAGGACGGACACAAAATAAAATGGTCGATCATATAGCTGTCAGTCACATTTCGTACTGCTTTCCTTCACTGTAAATTTTAGTTGTTTCAGTTTACTTCCACATTTAGAAGAAATTGTTGTTATTAAAATTTAGAAGAAATTGTCGTTACTCAGTGCGTATGTAATGGAACCGCTTGTGTATTTCTTTATCTTCTTCTACTGATATTTAGGTCAGAAGCAAGCGGAGTGATCATAGGTGTAACAGTCGCCCAAGCTAAATATTTCTTAGAAAGCTGGAAACCGAACTCTTTCGAAGTTTCATCAATATAAAATTTCAAACCAAATTTGGTTATCAGCCAAATACTATCAGTAGGGGTGTTCGGGTTAACCTGTATATCGGTATATTGTGGTACTTTGTTTAGTTTTAATTTTTTGTCTCTAGCAATGTATATTGTTTTACATCCCAATATATATGAACATATATTTATTAGATGTGCGCGGTACTACCGATATACCTATTTAACGCGGTATAATTTTAGGTGTTATGTACCACGGGAACTTTTCACTTTACCTGTACTTCGATTGTTTCTCTCCGTGTGGAATGTACGAAAATTCCCCGAATAATCTTGTTATTAATTTAGTGATATTAACAGAATGTGTTTGTTTTCAAGGACAAAATAATTCAAGTTTTAAAAATAAATTATTTTATTTTACAAAACAGTTGTTTTAATGACAAATTAATGTTGAACATTACAAATATAATTATATCTCATTTTGACACGTGTAACGTATGTCAACGTTTCTTTTCAAGATGATAAGTGGAATTAGTGGGAACATCAATTTGTGTATCCGTGTTACGTAAAGCGGTATGCTCAGAAATACAGCGGTACAAAATTTGTCGTGCTACCCAACTCTTTATATATATATATATATAGTATGTGCGCTGTATCAAGGATATACCACGAGATGTATAAATTTTTTATTAAAAGGAAACGAGACTTGCTGAGTTTCCTTTTAATGAAAAAATTATACAACGAGTGGTATATCATTGATACAGCTGTACATATATTTTATTTATAGCACATACAAATGCATATATTTGCCCTTTGAACGGAGATCAGATTTACTACAGGCAGCTGTATTGTCCTAGTGAATGAACTCCTCACATCTCCGACTGTGTCCGCTACAAAATGTAGTTCTGTGCCTTTTGTGGCTATTTACAATCACCTTTGCATATTGATAAGTTGATTGTTTTCGTTTTTGGTTTCTATTTTTCTTCACATTGATTAAATCAATATAACACACACTTATGATTTAAACATGAAAGATGGTTTTAATAATAAAAGTAGAGCACTATAAACAGGACACAAATTGTGTCCGCAAATGGAAAACACTCCAGCCCAGTTGATCTATGCTGTGGTGTTCCACAGGGGTCTGTTCTTGGACCTGTTCTCTTCATTCTATACACTCAGCAACTCTCAAGTGTCATAGATCATCATCCCGTGTCTCACCAATTGTATGCTGATGACACCCAAATATACAAATCTAGCCATCCAACTGAAGTTGAAGCTACCATCCAAGGCGTAGAGAGGTGCATTTCTGATGTGAAATCATGGATGACATGTAACAAGCTGCAGATGAATGATGATAAAACTGAAGCCATCTTGATTACAACACAAAGACTTTCTCATTCACATCCTTTACCTCAGACAATAAATATCAGCAACACCAACATTAAATTCACACAGTCAGTACGAAACCTCGGTGTCGCTCTTGACAGTACTCTCTCATTGCATCAACATGTCATGAACATATGCAGGCTGCATATCTTGAGCTGAGACGAATCAGCTCCATTCGTAAGTATCTTTCAGTTGATGCCACTAAAACACTTGTGTGTTCCTTAGTACTTTCAAGACTGGACTATTGTAATTCAATTTTGTCTGGTTCGTGTCAATATCTACTCCAGAAACTTCAAAAAGTTCAAAATACAGGTTTTCGGATCATCCTTAGAGTACCACGATCAGAGCACGCCTCTCCCCTGCTCAGTACCCTACACTGGCTATCCATACGATCCAGAATTAAACACAAAATTTGTTCTGTGTGCTACGTTTCAATGACGGGCTCCAGTCCAACATACCTATCTGACCTCATCCATGTGTACACACCTGCAAGATGCTTACGCTCCTCTTCTGACACTCGTATTCTCATTATTCCCACTACGAAGATGAAATCATATGGACAACATTCTTTTGCATACCAGGGCCCAGCAACGTGGAACGAATTGCCTACTGCACTTAGACACAAAGACACAGTGATCTTATTCAAGAGCGCTCTTAAAACTCACTTATTTCAACTGCAAGAACAGACTTAAAGACCTAATAATGTATCCTTGCCTTAAATATTTACAGCATATTTTCTGTTTCTACTTTCGTGGTGTTTGTTTTTATTTTTGTAATCATATCATTATATATGGGT
Organism: Megalonaias nervosa; assembly: GCA_016617855.1. Lineage (NCBI taxonomy): Eukaryota > Metazoa > Mollusca > Bivalvia > Unionida > Unionidae > Megalonaias > Megalonaias nervosa. The sequence continues at coordinate 2,844 of JAECUM010010300.1, read as the reverse complement.
TTTTTTAAGTGTTGTCAAATGTTGTAAAGCGCTTAGAGCTTCTAAAGATTAGGCGCTATACAAAGTCCTCATTATTATTATTATTATTATTATTATTATTATTATCATTAACATCAGCCCATAGGATGCACGGAGGCGCCATTTGGCGGACGTGGGGAAATCACGTTTAACATAGGAATGGCATTATGTGGACAACAGTGTGTATAAGGACAAGATAAAACGTAATGTTAAAGTTATGCGGTTAGGGACAAAAGAAAGCGCAATATTAATGTGAAGGGAAAACGCCTCGAAAGTTAACAGAGACAAGGGAAAATGTAAAGTTAATTTTTTTCAGCAACCCAACTTAAACTTATATAATCCAAATATCACATATACTATCCATACACACATCCTAAAATCTAGCATTCGTTGTTTGGTTACTATCTAAACACCCCTACAATTCAAAGACGCCCCTACAGTCAAGTACCGTTTTCGATTGCTATCCAAAATCACACCTCTACAATCCAGCACCCAGTTGGTTTTTTTTACTTCCGAAACAGACCCCTCTTAAAAATCTAGCACCCAATTTTTATTGCTATATAAACACATACCCTTAAAATCCACCCCACCCTCTATCCAACGAAAATAGTAGCAAGTGTTACATACACCTTCACACCAACATACTACAGCACTATGACACACACACGGATAGGAAGCGTTTATAGTGTTACGACTATATGGTTCTAACATAAGTAGCAAGAAAGAGCGAAAACCACCATATTTTTAATATGATTGAAAATATTAATTTATCTCCCTAAAATATAAGTGAAATAATTAAAATATATGTTGTACAGTAAATCAGAAATTATCAGGCAAATGAATGAGATAAAAGAATTATCCCAGCTTAAATCCAGCCTTCTCTAATTTTGAATAAGACCAGCACACTCTCACCCTAAGTCGAATCGTGTAGATGTTTAAGACAAGAATTCTGTCTTCCGTTATCAGGCCTTATGCATTTTAATTGACTGACAGGATAGTGTTATATGTCACATCAGATCATGAAAGTCTAATTAGTTTAGTTCCCAGGCAATAGTCGTGAAATGCCTTGTCAAAAGACACGTTTTGGCAGTTGAAACAAGCCAACTGGGCAAAATTTCAATTTCAATAGGATCAATTCTGTGATCTAAACAAGGCTTGTCAGTTAAAAGGAGATTAGCCACACCTTATCTCCAGCTAGATAATTATCGTGTAACAAATGAACACCCTCTCGGGGCAAAGAAGTCAAAGCTCCCTATGATCACAAGCTCTGAGACTGAGTCTGGCGACAAATTAACACAATCCTGAATAACATTAACAAATCCGCATTCTACGCCCTGAATAAGAACGCTTTCACTAGAAGAATTCTTCACAGAAAAAAAGCAGGGTACTTGACAATTAAAGACTGAGAAGCTCCTGTGTCTCTTAATATCTTAATATGAATAAGCTTGATATAATCACCAACAAGTGATACAGAACCTTTCGTCATGAAAGGTTCATAATTCTCAATAATAAAACCAGACTGGGGTTTGCTATACCCAATAATTTGTTTTTTCTTTCCATACGTGGCAGTGACCTTGACCTCTTAGCAACAAGAACATTTGGAACAGCTCTGTATTTATTCTCTTGCCTAAATGTCAGTCTGTAGCAATCAGATATAACGCGCCCTTTCTTCTTACAATAAGTGCAGGTAGAAAGAAACATGGGTTTCTGATCAGACTTATCAGAAATTGGTTTCCTAATAGCTGTACCAGTTTGATATTTGGTAAGTACTCGTTTGAGACTAAAATGGTTTTGTTTAGCAAATACCTGCCGAGAGAAAGAGGTATCGACAAATGAAACTTTGTGAGTCAAGGAATAGTCATCAACTATACTAAATGCATTTTCTAAAGTTTCAACCTTTTTCTCATCAAGGTTTCTCCTAACGTCATTATTTACGCATTTCGTGAACTCTTCGATCATTTTGATTTGACTGCGGTTATCATAATCTTTGTCAACCTTTTTGCTTGTAACCTTCTATTAAACATTTGTTCTTTTTCCCATGCAAACGAAACAGGAGTCTGAGTAGTTTCCTTTCTACGATTTCAAAACCTTCGATGATTTTGCCTCAGTTAACAACTTATAACCTTCAAGATACATTCCTTGACCACATCATAATTATCACTTTGTTCTATTGAGAGTGCATTGTATACTTCACAAGCTTTGCACTTTGTATGAACAAAGTCCAATGCTCCCTTGGCTATTTCAAATGTTTAGCAATTTTCTCAAAATTAGAAAAATATATCTCTTCTTTAAAATGGGTATCAGTCTAATATTTTTAGTAGCATCAAAAGCCTTTGTTATATATACAGGGGAAGAGTGTACTCTGCTTTGTAGTTCTAATTCCTTTAATTTAAATTGCACCTCCCTCTCTCTCTCTCTCTCTCTCTCTCTCTCTCTCTCTCTCTCTCTCTCTCTCTCGTTTTCATTTGCATTTATCTTCTCTCTCTTTTGTCTTTTGCATTTGCATTTCTTTTTCATCCTTTTTTCTTTCTGCATTTCTCTTTAATCGTTTTCTTTTTGCATCTACATCTGTATTGCTCTTGCTGCCTTCTCTATCTGCATTTGCATTACATCGTGCTGAAGATGAAGCTTTCTTAACTGAGTTCCATCTCCTTTTTATACTGCAATTCCCTTATTTTCTTGTCCGAATCAGATGGAGAAGAATATCCCTTTTAACCTAATAAAAAATCAAAATATTTGTTATCTCTAGTTTCGTTGAAGAAGCATTCGCTTCAGAAAAATTCGCCAAAGAAGATCATAATGTTTGACAAGCTCAAGTAACTCGTC